>CACSLK010034236.1:436149-446472 GCA_902706635.1 Striga hermonthica | reverse complement strand
TACCTTGGTGATGTGTGAAGCAGATTCCAATCATGCCCAACAAATTGTAAGACTGCTGCATTTTTATAGAAGCTTCACTGGGCAAAAGGTTAATTTGGGAAAGTCTTCGATTTTTTCAGCAGAACTATTCTCAACAACACAAGGATTCAGTGTGCCAGTTCTTGAGGGGCATTCAAATTCATAGATCCACAAGATATCTGGGATTGCCTCTGGGGATTGGGAGATCCAAAAAGGAAACATTTGAGTTTGTAGTGAATGCAATCAGACAGAGAATCATCAATTGGCATACTAAATTTCTATCTACTGCAGGGAAGGAAGTCTTGATTAATGCTGTGATAGGAGCTCTCCCTATTTTTTCTATGTCATGTTTCTTCTTACCAAAAGCGGTTTGCATGGAGATTGCTAGTATTACAGCTGCCTTCTGGTGGAGAAGTGGGGAACAACAAACTGGTATGCATAGGAAAGAGTGGAAGATGCTGACTAGACCAAAGGAGGTTGGGGGACTGGGTTTTAAGGACTTGCTGCTTTTCAATGAGGCTCTGATACTAAAGCTAATTTGGAGGTTAGTCTCTCAACCAAATCTTTTGGTCTCTAAGGTGTTAAAAGGCAAATATTTTGTTGACTGCTCTCTACTTCAAGCAAAGAACAAATATAATGGGTCTTGGCTGTGGGCTTGCTTGATGAAAGTGAGAGATAAATTCAAGCTTTATTTCAGAAAAGAGGTGAGGAATGGAAGGACTACAAAAATCTGGTCTGAACCATGGATACCTAGTTCTCAAACTGGTTTCCCTGAACCAACTGAAAGGGGAGTTGCCACTGTTCAAACAGTGAATGAGCTGATTGCTGAGAATGGGAGAGATTGGAACACTCAATTGTTGAATGACTGTTTTACAGTAGCTGATTGTGAGGCTATTATGGAGATCACCACCCTGAATCCAACTCTAGGAGATAAGTGGTTGTGGCATATGGATAACAAAGGTAAGTTTTCTGTGGCCTGCTCTTACTCTCATATGGTGATTAAGAAAACTCTGCTGCTGGATATTGCTGAGGGTAGTAATTCTAAAACTGAGGATCAAAAGGTCAGGAAAAGGGGTTGGAAAATGAGCATCAAAAGCAAATTGAAACACTTCATCTGGAAGTGTTATTCTGATAGCCTTGCTGTGAGTGGCAACCTGGTAAGGAGGGGAATAGAGATAGATCCAATATGCCATAGTTGTGGGGAGGCAATGGAGACAACTGAGCATGTTTTCTTGAAATGCAATAGAGCTCAACTGGTGTGGCAAATAGCCCCTGTAAGGTGGAATCACACTGATGGTGCAGTCTCCTTTAGGCAATGGTGGTGGAAGATTTGTACTGTGGACAGAAAGGATATTTCAGAGGACAGGATTGAATTAACCACATATATACTATGGTGGTTATGGAAGTCAAGAAACCTTTGGAAATTTCAGAAGGTTTGGATGCCAGAGCAGATCATTGTGAAATCAGCTATGGGAGAGTGGCAAGAGTTCTTACAATGCAAAAGACTAGAAGAATAATTTGTCTACAGTGGACTGGTACTAGGTCCTTAGGGTTTAGTGGTCTCATGCTTCTGTGTATTCTTTCTGTTATGTCTTTTAGTCTGTATTTGGGAGTGTTGGGAGGAGTTTTATAATTTGCAGCAGTTAATAGTGTCAGAATTTCTGTATTAGTTTGCTTAGTATGGTTTTTATTTGGTTGGAGAGGTTTGTGTCTAAACCACTTTGTGGGGTGGTTTCTGTTTGTTTTTCTGGAACAATTAGAGGCTTCTTAGTCTCTCGGTTTGTACTGTTTTTGTTGTTTGGGTGAAATAGAAATCTATCGTTTAGGAAAAAAAAAGAATGTGTTTTTCGACCTCAGTGGCAGGTCGAGTATATTCATTATTGCTCGAGCAGGTTGGTTGTTGATTCTGGTTCATCGAATTTATTTTTCGACCTCAGTGGCGGGCCGAGTATATTCATTATTGATCGAGTAGGTTGGTTGTTGATTCTGGTTTATCGAATTTATTTTTTGACCTTAGTGGCGGGTCGAGTATATTCATTATTGATCAAGCAGGTTGGTTGTTGACTCTGGTTTATCGAATTTGTTTTTCAACTTCAGTGGCGGGTCGAGTATATTCATTATTGATCGAGCAGGTTGGTTGTTGATTCTGGTTTATCGAATTTATTTTTCGACCTTAGTGGTGGGTCGATTATATTCATTATTGATCGAGCAGGTTAGTTGTTGATTCTGGTTTATCGAATTTATTTTTCGACCTCAGTGGCGGGTCGAGTGTATTCATTATTGATTGAGCAGGTTCATTATTGATCGAGAGGTTGTTGGTTGTTGATTTTAGTTTGTCGAATTTATTTTTAGACCTTGGTGGCGGGTCGTGTGTATTCATTATTGATCAAGCAGGAATATACAACAGTCTTGAATTTTAAATTTTGAACTGAGGGGAGATATGAAGGGGTGGTCTAGGAGAGCTCGAACAGGATGAGCGAAACACAACAGGCATAAGTTCAAGTTTTCAAATTCAAGAATTTAGAGAGTGGTCATTCAGTTCTTGTTTTTCGACCTCATCGATCTCTCGACTCCCGGCTTTCGACCTCAGCGGTCTCTCGATTCTCTGTGTTCGACCTAAGTGGTCTCTCGATTCTCGGCTTTCGACCTCAATGGTCTCTCGATTCTCGGTGTTCGACCTAAGCGGCCTCTTGGTTCTCGGCTTTCAACCTCAGCGGTCTCTCGATTCTTTGTGTTCGACCTAAGCGGCCTTTTGGTTCACGGCTTTCGATCTCATCGGGGATTACTCGGTTTTTGGTTTTTTGACCTCAGCGGTCTCTCGATACTCGGTTCTCTATTTTCGACCTCAACGGTCTCTCAGTTCTCGGCTTTCGACCTCATCGGTCTATCGATTCTCGATTTTCGACCTCAATGGTCTCTCGGTTCTCGACTTTCGACCTAAGTGGTCTATCGATTCTCAGTTTTCGACCTCAAGGATCTCTCAATTACTCGATGTTCGGTTTTCGACCTCAGCGGTCTTTCGATTACTCGGTTCTCGACTTTCGACCTCAGTGGTCTATCGATTCTCGGGTGTCGACCTCCGCGGTCTCTCGATACTCGGTTCTCTATTTTCGACCTCAACGGTCTCTCGGTTCTTGGCTTTCGACCTCAGCGGTCTATCGATTCTCGGTTTTCGACCTCAACGGTATCTCAGTTCTCGGCTTTCGACCTTAGTGGTCTATCGATTCTCGTTTTTCGACCTCAGCGATCTCTCGATTACTCGATGTTCGTCTTTCGACCTCAGCGGTCTTTCGATTACTCGGTTCTCGGCTTTCGACCTCAGTGGTTTATCGATTCTTGTGTGTCGACCTCAACGGTCTCTCGATTCTCGGCTTTCGACCTCAGTGGTATATCGATTCTCGGGTTTTGACCTTCAGTCGTCTCTCGATTACTTGGTGTTCGGTTTTTGACCTCAGCGGTCTTTCGATTACTCGGTTATCAGTTTTCGACCTCAGTGGTCTCTTAATTCTCAGTTTTCGACCTCAGTGGTCTATCAGTTCTTGATTTTCAACCTTAACGGTCATTCGGTTATTGGCTTCAGTTTTCGACCTCAGTTATCATTCGACTCTTGGCTCTCGGTTTCTCGACCTCTGTCGAAGTGGCAGGTTAACAGAAGCGGCTCAAAGAGACATTTCACTCTTGGATCGAGTTATGCTTACTCGACCAGAGTGGGGGTGACTAGATGATATAAGATATTATACTGGACACGATTTAATGGATAAAGTGGATACATATTGGAGGATAAGCCCACTAAGACATCTAAGCCTAACGATAGGGTCGAGCCCAACTTGGGCCCAAAAGATATACTCTCCTTATAAAAGGGGGCCAAGGTACCTCATTCTCTCATTCTATCCTCATTCCATTACTACACTTTCTCTCTCTTTTGATCTGAGCACTGACTTAGGCATCGGAGGCCCAACGTTGGGGCCACCCCCGACGTTGGGTTCTGCAGGTGCGGAGGCCATTTGAGTTGAAGGAGCCCGGGTGAAATCTATTCACTTCAGATATTATATGATTTTTATGTTTTTTAAACTGATACCAACTTTTCTTCTATGTAGTACCAACAATATGAGATATTAGTACTCATTTTTCTATTGTCGAGTACCTACTTTGTAGAAAGAAAAAAAGATGTACAAGTTCTTAATGATACTTGTTGTCATCAGAATAGTACCATGTATTTGTTGTACAAGTACTTAGTTCGTAGAAAGAAAACAAAATTGATGTTCAGTTTTAAGGAAGTTGTGTTTTTAAGTTTTGAACTGATACCAGTTTCTATTCGTAGTAGTACCACTTTTCTTCTAATCAGTACCAGACCCAGAGTAAAAATGGATTACTTCAATTTTTGCCAACATTTGCAAAATTAGTACCAGACTTAGAGTACTGTAGTACCGATATTATGGTGTTCTAGTACCAGATATCGGGCCTACAATACAAACTCGACGAACATAATAAAAAAAAAAAAGATTTTCTGAAATAATACCAGATTTAACCCAAATAATACCACTTTTTTTTTCCAGTCAGTACCAGTTATTGATCAATTAGTACCTACACAGTAGAAAAAATAAAAAATGGATTACTTCGATTTTTGGTCAACATTTGAAAAATTAGTACTAGACCTAGAGTAAGATATTACTGATGTTATAGTATTTTCGTACCAGATATCGGGTCTTTAGCACCAAATCCAATGAACATAAAAAAAATATAAATCATAAAATAGTACCAATTTTGACACATACAGTACCACTTTTTTATCTACGAAGTACTTGTTACAGATTAATTAGTACTTACTTTGTAGAAAGAACATAAAATTGATTACTTCAAATTCTACTTATTTGTTTTAAGTTCAACTATTTTTCAGCCAAATCACTCGTGAACGATCCAATCAGTACTTTATTTAAGTTTTAGAATGTGTTTAGTTAAGTTTAATCGCAAATTTGGTCACGAACTCAACACACTAATGAAATAACACTACCAACACTTCATCTCATTAAAATAGTACCAATTTTTTGAATAATAGTACCGCTTCTTCTTCTACAGGGTACCTAATTTTTATCGACTAGTACCAACTTTTGGTCCACGAAAATGGATTATTCAATTTGTAGTCAACATTCGCAATTATTGGTACCAGACATATAGTAGTATAGTACTGAATTTTCGTGTTTCAGTACCCTATATTGGATCTTTAGTACCACTTGTAATGAACACATAAAAACACCAAACTTCAGTCGCAAATGATGTATATATGATCAATAATCACTCTCACATTAGTTTGAATGAGATTTAAAATATTTTAAATTGAGTTTAATCGTAAAATAGTCATGAAATCGATACACTAATGAGAAAAAACTATTAATACACTTCACTTCATAGAATGACAGACTTCATCTCATAAAACCATCATACATGACTACTTCAATTTCTACCTATATGTTTTAAGTTCCACTATTTTTTATCCAAATCACGCGTTAATGATCCACGTGACATGGTAGACATGAAGGATTAGAAAAATCACGATTCTTCAAATAGTACATGATTTAGCAAAGATAGTACCACATTTTCCTCTATTTACCACATTTTCCTCTATTTAGTACCTGTATTGGATCAATTAGTACCTACTTTTGGTCAACCAAGATGGATTATTTCAACTGTGGTCAACATTTTAAAAAAGTAGTACCAGACATAGGGTAATATTGTACCACATTATGGGACTTTAGTACCATTTTTCGGGTCTTTAGTACCACATGTAATGAACATCTTAAAACACCAAATTTCGGTCGCAAATGATGTTTATACGACCCATTTTTTAGGTCTTTAGTCTCACATTTGCTTCTAAGAGAATTACAAATGTTTTTTCATTGAGTTTAATAGTAAAATGGTCATGAATGACACACTTCACTAATGAGAAAACACTAGTATTACACTTCACTTCATACAGTGACACCCTTCATCTCATAAAATCATCATACATGACTACTTTAATTTCTACCTGTATGTTTTAACTTCAACTATTTTTCCTCCAAATCATGCGTGAACGATCCACGTGTCATGGTAGACATGAAGGATTAGAAAAATCACGATTTTCTTAAAATAGTACTTGTTTTAGAAATAATAGCACCGTATCTTCTTCTGTGTGGTACCTCTTTTTGATCGATTAATACCTACTTTTGTAAATAAAAATGAATTATTTCAATTTTGGTCAACATTTACAAAAAGTAGTACCAGACATAGAGTAAGATAGTACCATTTTTATATTGTTGTAGTACCTAATATTGGGTTTTTACTTTTTAGTACCACATGTAATGAACACATAAAAAAACTGAATTTCAGTCTCAAATGATGTTTATATGGACCCATAATCACTCTCACATTAGTTTCCATGAGATTTAAAATGTTTTTAATTGACTTTAATCGCAAATTGTTCATGAACTCGACATATTAATGAGAAAACACTACTAATATACTTCATTTCATTGAATGACATACTTCATTTCATAGAATCATCATACGTGACTACTCAAAATTCTACCTATATGCTTTAACTTCCACTATTTGTCGATCCAAATCATGCGTGAACGATCCACGTGTCATGGTAGACATGAAGGATTAGAGAAATCACGATTTTTAAAATAGTACCTGCTTTAGCCATAATAGTACCGCATCTTCTTCTGAGTGGTACCTCTTTTTGATCGATTGTTACCTACTTTTGTGAACGAAAATGGATTATTTCAATTTTGATCGACATTTACAAAAAGTAGTACCAAACATAGAGTAAGATAATACCGGTTTTACATTGTTGTAGTACCTCATATTGAGTCTTTAGCACCACATGTAATGAACACATGAAAAACCGAATTTCAATCTCAAATGATGTTTATATGACACATAATCACTCTCACGTTAGTTTCCACGAGATTTAAAATGTTTTTAATTGAGTTTAATCGCAAATTGGTCATGAACTCGACATATTAATGAGAAAAACACTACTAATATACTACATTTCATTGAATGACACACTTCATTTTATAGAATCATCATACATGACTACTCCAAATTCTACCTATATGCTTTAACTTCTGCTATTTTTCGTCCAAATCATGCGTGAACGATCCACGTGTCATGGTAGACATGAAGAATTAGATAAATCATGATTTTTAAAAGACTACCTGTTTTAGCCACAATAGTACCATATATTCTTCTGTGTGGTACCTTTTTTTGATCGATTAATATCTACTTTTGTGAACGAAAATGAATTATTTCAATTTTGGTCAACATTTATAAATGTAGTTCCAGGCATAGAGTACATAGTACCAAATTTATATTGTTGTAGTACCTGATATTGGGTGTTTAGTGCCACATTAATGAACACATAAAAAAAAACTGAATTTCAGTCTCAAATGACAATTACATGACCCATAATCACTCTCACATTAGTTTCAATGAGATTTAAAATGTTTTTAATTGATTTTTATCGCAAATTGGTCATGAAATCGACACACTAATGGGAAAATACTACTAATACACTTAATTTCATTGAGTTAGACACTACACAGTAACCATTAAATGGTAGTTTATGAGCCAATATCATGTATTCAGTATTCAACACCAATTATAACGAACATAAATAAACATTGAATTTCAGTCTTAAATGATGTTTATATTACTCAAAATCACTTATACATTAGTTTTATGAGTATTTGGATGTGTTTAATTAAGTTTACTCGACAAGTGGTCATGGACTCAATAGAGCTTTAATTTTGAAATTTAGAAATATTTTGATTTTATTTGTAGATAATTCATTTTATGTAAACAAATTTGTCTTTTAATCTTGCAACAACTCATGTTTTCCATCCGAGAAATCATCATACGGTATGATTTCCCTATAAAATAATATAAAGATTTATAAATAATTGAACTAGTTCAAAAATTAATGAAATAGGATATGATACAACTATACCATATTTTAATAATAAATCGATTAATATTATGAAAGCAACATTACATGCTCATGTTCATCGGGCCGGATTGAACTCCATCATCCGGTCTTTTGGTTCTTTCAGGGGCAAGCATCTCTACAATGTTTACTTTCCAGCACACATGTAATCGAATCATGTTCTTCAAATCCTCATCATCCGACAAACTAATTCTCTTTTTTTCTTTGGTGCAATATAGCATAGCACGACATATTCAAAATAAACGTTCGGCCACCTCTTAGATATGAGAGTATACACTTCATCAAGCATTAATCCAATGTGCATAGATAACACAAACAATTTATTCTTGTACGTACAACTCCCTAGTAGATCACTTTGTGCCCCTTCCATGTATTTAACAATAATTTGATAAATAAAAAAGTAAAACTTCACAGTCCCAGAAAATGTGGTACTAAACATTATCAAAGTGGTACTATATACATACAAACAGAGGTATAATAATCAAGAATAGTGGTACAATGATCATTCCCACCTTATTTTCTTGTTTTATGGTGAAAAACACATTACATAACCTAACAATAGCATCAATATCGTATATATGAACAAGACAAAAAATTTTGATCAATTTAAATTTTTTAGGGTAAGATTTAGGGTAACAACAATATTCCAAATTCAATCCTTAACAAATTAACCAAAAATATATGAATTACACGTGATTTTAGGACTCCAAGATCTTCATATAATACATATACTACTTATTACTCAAATTTTGGCCGGAAAAACCACAAATATTGCCGGGAAAAAGATGAAAATTTTCGCTGGATTTGACGTTGGAATCACTTGTTTGGCCGATTTGTTGCTTCCAGATTTCTTCTCGGCGGATTTTGTGTCGCCGGAGAGACCAACCTGAAAAAAAAAATAGATGCCGAGAGAAGACGGGAGGGAGACGGGAGAGAAGAAGGAGGTGGTGTATTGGGGAAGAAGAAGATTCAATAAAATAATATTATGTGTTTGGTAGGTAGGAAATAAAAGTAATAATAAAATAATATGTATAGGTTTATTTTAGTGGGGTGATGTAATAAGTGGTTTATTTTTTACTTATTATATTAGTAGGGAGTTAAAAGGAAGATGTTTAAGGGGGTAGGGAGGTAGGAGGAAAAATATTTGTGTAGGGACTGAGGAGGAATTCAATTATGGGTTTGAGGATTTTTGAGTAATTTTCCCATGAAATAATAAGATAAAGGTTTAAAAATATTAAATATGATAAGTAATATGAAAAATAACTAAGTCGTGACACGTACTAATAAATATGAAATAAAGTAATACAAAATATTATAATTAATTGAACTAAATATAAACCTTCTAAAAATATACTTATCGATGTAAACGAGCTGAGTTGTTAAATGCTTATTTAATTTGTCCTTACTAATTTTATGTATAAATTTGAGGTGATAGACAATAGTTATTTGTACATTTATCCATATAGGTTAGAAAAAAAAATATTTATTATTTTAATTTTAGATTTTTTATTTACTATATTAGTTTTTTTTAATATAATATATAATCATATTAAACATATAAAACCAGAAATATTTTAATTATTTAATATTTAATATGTAAGAAATGTAATTCAATTGGTAAATTATAGGTAATTTTTAGATAAAAGAATGAGTGATTTTTGAGAAAAAAAAAATATAGGAACTAAAAAGTTCATGTGTTTAATATATTTTTAATAAAAACAAAGTGTAAACACAATTAACCAATAATTACTACATAAAAAATTAATGTTTGAGAGAACTAAAAAAAATTGCTATATTACAATGAAAAATTCAACGGTAAGATATCCTACTAGAAATTCCAACTAATATATAATAAATATTGCTTTCATTGGAAAATTTCATTGCCTCTAACATAGTTCAAATTAAATAAATGAACTTTAGTGGATTTAAAGATTTCAATTACCTGAATTTTTATTGGAATTTTTTTTGGACCATATTTCAATCGCTTGAAAAATTGTCATTGCTATTGTGCAAACAGTCAATGAAAGTTCCATTGGAAAGCTAATTGCAGTGATAGTTCCAAAATAATTTCATATTGGGGGCATTATTTAGTTAACAAAAAAAAAATATACCATCAAAATAACATGTCATTGCAATTTATAAATTATACTTTACATAATCTATCATCTTTCTCATTTGTATTACATTTTAATAAATCTATACAGTCACAATAAGGTAAAATATATTTAAGAAACCAAAAGACATGATTTTTTCAATTCAACATAAGAAAATCGTTATATTCTTGTTGTCATTTTTATTGGAATTTTCTCTTTTTT
>CACSLK010034236.1:425035-436055 GCA_902706635.1 Striga hermonthica | reverse complement strand
TTTTCAAAACAAACAAGATATTTTGAAATGTCCTTAATTATTTTATTAGTATTATAATAACTAAATAAGGGGTAAGAATGATGAGAAAATTTATAGCTCTCGTTAAATCCAAAATTAAAAATACTGATAAAATTACTTTATGTACAATATCAATTGGAGCTGACTAATGAGAAATATAAAACATACTTAAAATACACATATATTTTAACTAGAACTTTTAAATATATATATATATATATATATATATATATATATATATATATATCTTTAAAAGTGAGTGTGTTAATCTTAAAAAAATTTAGTTAAAAATTTTATTTTACTTTCTATCAATAATTTTTTAAATTTTGAAATACTTTATTTTTTTCTATTTGTTACCCTTTTTATATGTAATATATCACATCATTTCCTTTCAATGATGTTTGAGTTGACCAATATATTGGGAATAAAATAAAAATAAATTATTTATATCGATCAAAAATATATATATATATATATAAGTACTAATTTAAAATAATAAATTGATCTAAAAGTATATTATAATAAATTTTATATTCAAGTTAAATCAAATTTATTAAGTATAAAATAACATAAGATAAACTTGTGGTATATTTTCCTTACATAGATTTGGAACAATTCATATAAAAATAAAAAAAGTAAAAAAAAAAATGGATGTAAACTTATAACTATTCCCACGTTTTGGCTAGAGCACCCAAATTCGATATATATTTGACACGGGTTTGTCTTAAGCGTTTTGCCAAATGAATTAAGAGAAAATTTACAATAGTATTGATGTATTGGACTCCAACGAGTATGAATGTTTCTTATGAGAACGTCAAAACCCAATGGAAGAAAATCTTAGTGTTTTTTTTTTTTGGCCAAAACGATAGAAATATTATCATAGAACTCAAGAGGACAAAGTCCTAATACACAGAGTCAATACATAACAATCGAAAATAAAAACTGAGAGGCACACACCAAGGTGGCCTAAAACCTCTAAAAGAGGAAGGAAAGACAATAAAGAAAACCAAAGAAGGTGTAATACCCCTCTACTGCTCAAGCCTAGCAGGGATGAATACACCTGAAAAACAAACATAAAAAACAGCTAAACTCAAAAAGAAACAGGAGGAAGGCATGCTGCAGAAGTAAATTGAGTCCAATCCAAATGAGCAATTTGAACTACTTTCACTTCTGGCATGAGAGAAGCTTGAAAAACCCAAAGGTTCTTCGACTTCCAAAGCCACCAGAGAATGTACGTAGACAATTGGATTCTAGCCTCCGAGACTTCAGAATGATCGAGGGTGCAGATTTTGAACCACCACTCCTGAAAAGAATCAGTGCAATCAGAAAGCCCCTGCCAACTAACAGGAGAAATGTTCCATACTCTTCTGGCCCTGGAGCAATTTAAAAGAACATGAACAATGGTTTCAGAGTTCTCTCCACATATAGAACAAATGTGATCTATATCAATCTTTCTTTTTCTCAACAGACAGTTCACAGGTAGTGTATTTGATAAGCATTTCCAAAGAAAGTGCTTTAGTTTCCCTGCTACCTTCACTTTCCAAAATTTGTATTGGATTGTCTTGCATATAGATGAACCAGCACTGGTTTCTGGAATATCAAGTTGAGCAAGTTTCATCTTAGAAAGAAATTTATAAGTGCAGGCCACAGAAAATTGACCTTTTCTATCCAAACCCCAGTAGATTCTGTCAGCTCTATCAGGATGCAGAGAGGAAATATTGAGAATGGCTTCACAATCAGTATGATCAAATACCTGCCTCACTAGCCAGTCATTCCAAGACAATCCATTTGGATGCAATAAGTCCTTGACCTAGATTAGGTGGTCTCTAGCAATAGGAAGCATGGTTGGACATTGCTTATGTAAATTAGGGACCCAATTAAAATCAGCTATCTTTATTGATGCCCCATTTCTGATTTATGTTCTCATCCACTTTGCAAATAAGGGAATCTGCTCAGCCCAACTATTCCACATCCAAGACCCATTGGAGGTTTTAGAAGCATGAGTGATTGCTGATTGAGGGAAATATCTATCTTTCAAACTCTGCTAAATATCAAATCTGGTTGAGAAGCAATCCTCCACAGTTGCTTACATATAAGAGCTTGATTAAAGATTTGCAGATCAAGAAAACCCAGTCCTCCATCAGTCTTAGGCAAAGCAAGCAAACTCCATTTTTTCCAATGTACTCCTCCTGATTGCTGGTCTCTATTTTGCCACCAAAACTTAGCACATAGTTGAGAAATTTCTGCACAGAGAGTGAGGGGGATTTTGAAGCATGACATAGAAAAGATAGGTAAGGCTTGAATGATTGCCTTAATCAAAACTTCTTTCCCAGCTGTGCTTAAAAGTTTGGATTTCCAATTCTGTAATTTGCTCCTAACAGAAGTCAGCAAGTACCCAAATACTTCCTTTTTAGATTTTTCAATGCCAAGTGGCAATCCAAGATATCTAGTAGATCTGTGAGAGACTATGCCATTCAAAGATGAGCATATATGAGTTTGCAGAGAATGTCGAGTGTTTCTGCTGAAAAAAATTGATGATTTGCTCAAGTTGACAGCTTGCCCTGTAAATAGTCTGTACCTCTCAAGGAGTGACATTAAAACATTAGCCTGATCTACATTTGCCTTACAGAAAAAGAGAGAATCATCTGCAAACAACAGATGAGTGAGTAAGGGACCATTTCTAGAAAGCTTAAGCCCTTTGAGAAGTCCAGAGTTCACTGCTTGCATGATCAGAGCTGTAAGAACTTCAGCCACCAGTAAGAAGAGGTAAGGGGACAGAGGGTCCCCTTGCCTAATACCTCTAGCTGACTTGACAAAACCACTCACTTTCCATTTAATTTGAAAGAGAATGAGGCAGTAGTGATGCAAATCATAATCATCTTAACAAATTCTCTGTGAAATCCCATCTGTAACATAACTTTTTGCACACACAGCCACTCAACCCTGTCAAAGGCCTTAATGAGGTCAAGTTTCAGTGCCATAAAGAAATTTGGACCAGTGGAGTGCCTATTCAGATAATGAAATGTTTCCTGGGCAACTATGACATTGTCAATGAGTTGTCTTCCTTCTAGGAAAGCATATTGATGATCACTAATGCAGTGAGGAAGACATGCTTTCAATCTCTGAGCCAAAATCTTAGATATTACTTTGTAAACCACAGTACAAAGACTTAGAGGTCTAATTGACTCAGGGTTTCTGGATTGGAACATTTAGGGATCAATGAGAGAATAGTATGGTTCCAATATTTGAGGATCATACCTGATTGAAAGAAGCTCATGATTGCTGCCAAAAAATCCTTCTGAATTATTTCCCAAAAGTGTTGATAAAAGAAAGAGCTCATTCCTTCCTCACCAGGTGCCTTATCAGAGGGCATTTGGAATAATGCTGATTTGACTTCCTCTTCAGAGACTGGTTTTAGCAAGGCATCATTCATATATGAAGTTATTGACTGAGGTATCAAATGGAGAATGGAGTCTCCTCCCCAGCTGCCTCCTGAAGAAAATAAATTAGTATAGAACTCTTCTATGTGCTTCTCCATTTCCTTTTGTGTAGCCACTATTCTGCCATTTGAGGATATCAACCTTGTGATAGCATTTTGCTTCCTTCTGTGAAGAGTGAAAGCATGAAAGGATTTAGTATTTGCATTCCCTTATTTGAGCCATCTCTGTCTGGATTTCTACTGCCAGTAAAGCTACTCTTGCATGTGGGCTTTGTTTAATGATCTCTTTGTATTTAGCCAACTGTTCTAGTTATTGCCAAATTTATCTTCATTCAACATTTCCAACTGTTGTGTCAAATCAGCAATAAGAGCTTGATTCTGAGATTGAAAGGAGGAGCTCCATTTCAAGAGAGCTATTCTGGTGAGCTTGATCTTCTCTTTGAGTCTAAAGAAAGGAGTTCCAGTGACATGAGTATTCCAAGCTTGTTGAACTATGTCCCTGCACCCATCTCTTCCAACCCATATTTTATCAAAATTAAATCTGGTTTGTTTCTTCTCAGAAGGCAATCCCATATTGAGGACAAGAGCTGAGTGATCAGATGAGCTTCTAATCACATTAATCACTGAGGCATTGGGAAAGGATTGATGCCAGTCAAGAGTGCCAAAGGCTCTGTCCAATTGTTCTTCCACCATCTCTTCAGGAACCCTATGATTACACCAGGTAAATGGATAACCATTTAGTCTGATTTCTTCCATATCCATGTTGTCAATGAAAGTATTGAAGGGTTGAAGACTAGCAGGGCTTCTGGGGATGCCTCCCTTCTTGTCAGAGTTCTTACAGATGTTATTCCAATCCCCAATAGCAAACCAACAATCTCCCCAAACAGATTTTTCCACAATTAATTCAGCCCATTGAGATTCTCTAATACTTTTGCAAGGATTAAGATATACAAAAACACCCCACTGCAAAATACTAGCAGGTAAAGAAAATTGAACTGCCACAAAGAAGTATTTACAAATAACTTGCTGAATGGTTACATTAGAATCCCAAAATAATGTCAAGCCACCACTAAGACCAGTGGGGTCAACAATACATATTCTATCAGCATAACCTTGTTGGGGTATACAGTAAAGCAAACTTTTATGTGAGCTTTTGGATTGTAGTTATTCGATTTCCCATTTGACTGAAATAAATGTTTTCACATTGTTGCATTCTTTATGATTGCTTGTATGCTAAATGTCCAATTATCTTATATTGTAGACAATGTGGTGTGTTAGTAGTCACACAGAAGATTACATTGTCAGTCCCTTATAAGATATAAATGGTATTCACAACTGAGATAGTTATGGACATGACTATCGGTTTAGGTTGTAGTATAAACTGGATATAGCTTGTCTTGGCTATTGGTTTATACTAGTGCGCTGCGTCGCATTGAATGGATCACAGTTGAGACGTGTTCTTCTGTTCTGACTATCATGAAGAACCTAGGTCTCGGTGACTCTACTAATTCTTAACCCTAACTGTGATACTTAGATATGTGGGATGTTTGTCTGTTACTTTGATTTACCATGGGTGAGAACCAAGTATTGGTTCAATATGCTCCGTATCTTGGGTAACAACATTATCTGCATGATATCTATTTATTGGCATTAGGGAACCGTGTCCTGGACATCCAGGTTGATGACGTCCCCTTAAGGAACTCATAAGGATTATCGTATAAACCCTGCAGGTGGATTTAATCCGTACGATAATGAGGTTGAGTGGTACTACTAAAGGAATAAAAGATATTAATTAATTAAAGCAGTCAGAAGCTTTAATAATTAATGGACGTGCGATATCTTAAACATGGGGAATTATATCGAGTCTAATAGAAGCCCTGATTCATTTCGGGATAGGACGGGAGTGCAATATTAATTCTCTAGTGGAATGAATTAATATTTACGGGCCAAATTGTGTTCTGGGCTGAACATAAGTATTTGGGCCTGTAAGGAGCCCAAACCCTATACCTTCTAAGAGATCCCTAGTCTGGCCCAAGGACCTCTATAAAAGGAGGGGACCTCCCACGTTTTAAACCCTAGCAGTTTCGTGAGATACTCCAGCCACCATCGTGGAGAGAGTAACGAGAAGGGTTTGAGAAAGACGAGGGCAGTCTGCTTCTTTCAACCGTTTGGAGGATCGTCGTCCATCCGGCGTCCAAGCGTGGTCGGGACACATACTAGAAGGTCGCTCAGATCGAATCAAACCTCCTTTTCAAGGTAATTATCTGTTCGTCCTTTAGGAGCATGCCTAGGTTATTCGAAATCATGTATGTACGTGTTTGGTATCCGATATCGATCCGTGGGTAGGACCGCCTCGTTGGCGTGTTCCAGCAAACCTAACTTAGTACCAATAGACTTAACAAAGGATTTTTGTTTTTTGTTTCTGAAAGAAAAAGAAAATTGGGGTGGTGAGTTTTTTTCAACTCTCGCAATTGGGAAATTGTAGAGGGCCCACCCAGCCCTCTACAATTCCACACCACAGCTAACATTTGTCCTGTGGGTGCCAATTGAGGCTGGCATCCCCCACCTTCTCTCCTAGGAACTGCTCTTTTCTTTTCTTTGAAGCTGATTGACAAATTAGG
Organism: Striga hermonthica; assembly: GCA_902706635.1. Lineage (NCBI taxonomy): Eukaryota > Viridiplantae > Streptophyta > Magnoliopsida > Lamiales > Orobanchaceae > Striga > Striga hermonthica. Next base: position 429,977 of record CACSLK010034236.1, on the reverse strand, counting down.
AGTTGCTGTTCAGAATTAGGTTCTTCTTCCTCAGATGCTCTTGTTCTTTTCCCCTTTGATTCCTGCTCTGTCACAATTGAAATAGGTAACTCTCTAAGAAGTCTGCCATCCCTACTTCTGTCCCTTCTCCAAGTTTTCAAAGGATGAGAAGTATTGTTTATCATATTGTCACCAATAGTGAGCACAGGTTCTGTGGTGCAAGAGGTTGGCTCAATCTTCATGATTTTGCTTGATTCCACAATCTGCAGTGATGACTCAACCAGTTGACTCTTAGACCTTGGTGAATGAGAAGCTGAGGCAACTGAGTCTTGCTCTTTTCCTTTACTATTTGCTGGTGTAGATTCTGATATGGGAATGATTTGCTGACTTGTTTCAGCTTGCTGAGAAGAGGTATTTTGAGAAGGCATGCTGTTGTTTCTAACAGGGGATATAGTGTAAGGGGAGCCTCTTGAACCTGAATTGGCATTATCAAACCATTTCTGCCCTTCTGTTGCCTTCATGAAGTCTCCATATTGACCTTCTTTTAGAGCATTGTTATTGATATCTGAGATCCTTTTGGCACAACTTCAGTCCAAGTGCCCAATCATACCGCAATAATGGCAAAGATTTTGAACCTTCTCATACTTAAATCCAACCTGTGTTGTTTGGTCCTCTAATATGATATTAGCAATCCTAGGAAGGGGTTCATCAAGATTTAATGTTACCAACAGTCTGAGATATTTGCCTCCATGATTCCCAGAATTTGCCAACACAACATTCTTCACATTCTTGAAAACTTTGCCAATTTTCAGACCCACTTCTTTACTCAGCCAATTAATAGGAGTATTTGTAACTTGAACCCAAATATTGAGTTCTTGAAAACAAGAATGCTTACTTGTTATGCCATGCCTCCATTCCTTCAGAACAAGATATTGTTTTCGAAGCTCCAATTAATTCCATTCGCCACCCTCTGCTTATCCTCTCTACTTTGAAATATGAATTGAAAGTAATTCGGGCTCAGTTCTTTGATTTCCATACCTTGATGGAGTCTCCAGATGTTAGTCATAGTGCGTTTAACCCCGATCCAGCTCGCCGCTCTATCACCAACTATCTTACCAAATAGGCTTCTATTGCATTCCTCTGCACTTATTTTGATATTCGTTTGGGCAATATCAATGAAGGTAGCTTCTTTATTTGATAGAGAGAACTCCCTCAATTTATCTGAGAGATCTTCTTCCTGGTTGTCTGCCATGATCTTAAAACTCAAAAACGAAGAACGGAGGCCCAAAGAAATTCAAGCCAGATCGATGAAGATAGCACCAATAGAAGATAAGGAAAAAGGTCGCTAGCTGAGAATGAAAGGATCTGAGAACGAAACTGAAAAAAGGATCGAAGATCAGAAAAAACCCTAAGCTCCCACCTGAGAGAATCCCCTAAGCTCCCACCTGAGAGAATTAGATTTGTTTTTTTTTTTATATATTTTTGTTGGGGGTTGTAAAATGTTATTTCACTCTTTCTATATTAGGACATCATTACGTTAATTCTAAATAAATAAAAAATTACATATGAGTTCATTTGTTCTATATTTTATTTTATGTCTGTAATGATATGTTTAATAAATAAATTAATTTATTTTACAAACTTACTCAGCGAAAATCATTCGATACCACGTGCATCGCACGTGCACTTTACTAGTTCTATAAAAGTACAACATTGAAAATAAAAATATACATAAACAACTTATATGCTGCAATAAACACAAAAATAATCTATATATATATATATATAAAGATTTGATTATTTTTAAAATAGTAACTATTTCCCGTCAAAAATTATTATTTACTATTTTAAGAAATTTATTTTGGAAAAGGAATTTTTATTTGTACTAATTTATGATTATATTTTTTAATAAAGGTAATACAAAAAATATATCCTATCATCCATGTAATCTTTTCCATAAATAAAATAAATTAAACATTTGGATAATTTAGCAACATATCATGATGATTGTCAAAAGATTATGATTACCTTCAATTGGTTAAGTTACCAACAAGCCACCAAATTACTTTGACTAAATTAGATTACCAGAAAAAAATAAAAATTTAAGTATGTGATTATTTTTTAGAAAATAATTGATTAAGTATTCTTGAGTAAATAAAAATGTAGAAGAATTGTTTTCTAATCTCCTATATCTATATATATATCTAAAAGATTTGATTATTTTTTAAATAGTAACTATTCCCTAAAAAAATATATATATTTACTATTTTGGGAAATTAATTTAACAATTTATCGTATATATCAAGTGATCACCTACGGAAATTGCGGCTCATATTTAAGGAAGTAAGCCATATTTTAAGATATCTTAATTACTTAAATCATGTGAATTAATTAATACTATTACGAATCTCGTGCGATGCACAGGTAAAAGATATTAATTAATATTTATAATTATAATGCTCATCAAATAATATTAATAAATTAAAAATATAAAATTAGTATGTAACACATAATTTACCTATATTGATTTATTTAAAATTGTTTATTCAAAAATGTTACATGAAATATATCTTGAGCAAAATTACATAAAACATGTCTATTTAAATTAGTACACAACCTGATAAATTATATTATATTTATTTCAAAATAAATGTTATTTTAAACTATTTATTTAGAAATTCGATTTGAATACAATGTGGTTTCATAAAATTATTATTTTGGTAAAATTTTATCATATAATTAAATTTCTATGTGAACAATAAGTATAATAATAAAATTTATATTCTTTTATTTATTAAAATAAATTTATGTTACTATAAAATCAAAGAATGTAAGTAGTTGAGTAATTTATTAAACTATAAATAATTTACTATTCATTTTACTTCTAAGTTAATATTGACCCGTAAGTTATGAATAATTACTTATTTGCATTTTAAGTTTGAAACTCAAACTTGGACAACATAATAAATTCTATTATATATTTTATGTATATCTATATTTTACTAATTTAAAAATCTTTCAGATTTATTGTCGTTTACCTTGTCATTCATAGTTCAACTAATTATCTGGAATTAAATTATAAATTATAAATTTTATTAACAAATATTTGTTGAAAGATCTTTCTAATTTTTTTAAGAGGAATACATATCAATTTCTCAAAATTTATCATCAATATCTTATGGCTAGTTATTATGAAAATATGCTAAAATTTAATAGTCATATCACCTTGATTTTATAACAAAGTAACCTAAAATTCGGCTTTCATACCCATAGTAAATACAATTCCTACCATTTATTTTATTTTCAAAATTTCTAAATGTATGTCTACCCATAACAAATGAAATTAATACTATTTAAATTCAAAAATTTCATACCAAAATAAAATCTCACTATTTTTATTCATCACAATACTCAACTATTATTTCATTCTACAATTTATTGTCATATAATATGTATTAAATTGGTAATTACACTGAAAGATAACTAAAATTATATAAAACGATGTTAAGGGGATGCTTGGATACAAATTTATCTAAAAATATCTAATTATTTTTAACCAATCACTCATTTTAACACAAATCTAACACAACTTTAATTCAATGACAATTCCTCAATATTATCAAGATAATTAAATAATATGAGTCATCGATTCTCACATATTACATCAACTAACTAATCATCAGTTCACATCACCACTTTCCTACTTTTACATCAAATTAACTTTAATCATTTTTTTTAATATTATTCCCATATACATTCAAAATCCCTTTAACAACTAACATACAACTTTTTTTTATCAAAATTACTCATACCAAACCAAGAAATCCAATATATAAAAAAAAAAGGTTTATATCAAGCATCCCGTAATTAAGTACGAAAAATGCAACATAACAACTTGGAAGACACATTTCCTTATTGTGGATACTACTTTGTATGTGGACCAAATTAGCCAAAATTAATCTGCTCGAGAAATTAATCTAAAGAGGTATAATTTAATCCCAAAAAAAAAGTACCACTTATTTCTTTTTATTTCAAAAGCTTTATTATTATTATTATTATAATTATTTTGGTGCAATGAAAAGCTTTATTTTAACTCCCATAACATTAGATCACGTCCTTAATTTGGTGGGTGGGTATTAGTAGCACATTTTAAAAAATTATGGAGGATCATTAATATAATTAGTACAAATAATAATTAATCCGCTAATATTAGGGGTGCACAATATTAGGGGTGCACAAACTATGATTAACCGACCGAAACCAACCGAAACCGAAAATTCAGTTTCGACCGAAACCGTTAAATCGGTTCGGTTTTCAGTTACTATTTTTTCAATATTTCAGTTTTCAGTTCGGTTTGGCTATAATCTGTCGGTTAACCGAACCGAACCAAAAATCGATAATAATACATACAATTAAAGAAGACCCAATATAATGATGTATTATGCAGGCCCAAAACTGCAACAGGCCGCCCACCACAAAATAAAGCAGGCCCAATTTAGTGATCTATCAATTATCACTCATCTTCCATCGACCCATATACCCAATTTGTCAACAAAATCGTTCTCGTTGTTTGTCCCATTTTTGTTGCATTATTTGTTATTATTTTCTCATTCTTTTTCCCCCATTTTGAGTCATTTAGTTGGTTTTAGGTTCATTTTTTCGTTTATTGTGTGTTTTGTATTGTCTTGAGTGCCCCGGTAATTTTTATGTTTTTTCCGGTAGTCTTCCGTTTGTATTTTCGTTTTTTGTGTATAGGTCGGGAGCTTCGGGAGAACAGGTTTCTAGGAATTTATTGTAGAAGTTTACATCATTAGATAGAGAGGTTCGTTAGCTACGCGTAGAAAAAAACGGAATCGAATTCCGAGTCCGAACGAGCGTAAACGAGCCCGAGACGCGAAGAAGAGCGAGCTGCCAGGCACCGCGCGCGCGCCGCGTGATGACGGATCGTGTGTTCACCTATACG
>CACSLK010034236.1:360913-378831 GCA_902706635.1 Striga hermonthica | reverse complement strand
CCGGCCACTCCACCGAGACTTGAGTTTTCCCGGAAATAGACGAAGTCGGGAGTTGTAGAGAAGGACTTTCATGCCCAGTACCAGCTTCTTTCGAACAATGTGGGCATCACGGAGTCTCTTCACCTTATCTTATAGATCTTGGCATTTTCATATGCCTCGTTCCTTCTTTCTTCCAACTCCGAGAGTTGCAACAATCGAGCTTTTCCGGCTGCATCTTGATCAAAATTCTCCCTCTTAATCGCCCACAAGGCCTTATGCTCAATCTCAACTGGTAAATGACAAGCCTTCCCACAGACTAATCTGAATGGACTCATGCCCAAAACGCCTTTGTACGTTGTACGTTGGGCCCATAATGCATCGTCGAGCCGGCTCGACCAATCCTTCCTTGATGAGTTGACCGTCTTCTCCAAGATGGTCTTGATCTGCTTATTACTGGTCTCAGCCTGGCCCGAAGTTTGTGGGTGATATCGAGTAGCCAGCCACTTTGTGTGATATGCAGTACTTTTTCATCAGCTTCTCAAAAAGCTTGTCGCAAAAGTGCTTCCCTCCATCACTCACAATTGCTCTTGGGAACCCAAACCTACTCAATATATTCCCTTGCACAAACTTGATAACAATATTAGCATCACATATCTTTGTGGGGATTGCCTCAACCCACTTAGACACGTAATCTACAATAAGCAAAATGTACTCATAGCCATTAGACTTAGGAAACGGTCCCATAAAATCGATGCCCCAAACATCAAAAATTTCGACTTGAAGGTTGTTAGTCAAGGGCATTTCATTTCGGCGACCTATATTCCCAGTTCTTTGGCATTGATCACAAGAACGGCAAAAAATATGGGCGTCCTTAAAAAGGGATGGCCAAAACAAACCTGACTGTTATACCTTAAAGGCGGTTTTCTGACCGCCAAAGTGGCCTCCACAATGGAACGCATGACAGAATGTGAGGACATCAGCTTGCTCCTCTTTTGGAACACATCTTAGAAGCACCTCATCCTTCCCCATCTTGAAAAGAAATGACTCGCCCAGAAGTAGTCCCTACACACAGCAATAAAACGCTTTCTCTCTTGGGAAGAGAGATTAGGCCGCAGTTTACCACAACACAAATAGTTCACAATGTCAGCATACCAAACACTTTTCGACACTTCATGCACATGTTCATAAGGAAAATTATCATTAATAGAATGATGCACAATCAATGAAGATGATGACTCAGATGGTAAAATGCGTGAAAAATGTTCAGCGACTACATTCTCAGAACCTTTCCTATCTTTTATATCAACATCAAACTCTTGCAATAGTAAAATCCACCGGATGAGCCGTGGTTTAGAATGAGTTTTGCTCAAAAGGTACTTTAAAGCCGCATGGTCAGAGTGAATAATCACTTTGGAACCCAAAATATATGATCAAATTTTTTCAAGAGAAAAGACCACGGCTAGAAGTTCCTTCTTGGTGGTAGTGTAATTATGCTGGGCCCCATTAAGAGTCAAGCTAGCATAATAAATCACTCTAAGCAACTTATCAACTCGTTGACCCAAAATGGCGCCCACAGCAAGATTAGACGCATTACACATGATTTGAAAAGGAATAGATAGTCAGGGGCAATCACAATAGGGGCACACACAAGCTTTCTCTTTAATTCATTAAAAGCACACAAAAAAGCATCATAAAAAACATATGGCACGTCCTGAGCAAGCAAATGACATAGAGGCTGACTAATTTTAGAAAAATCCTTAATGAAACACTTATAGAACCCCGCATGCCCCAAGAAACTCCTAATCCCCTTAACATTCACAAGAGGGGGAAGCTTTTCAATTTCATCTACCTTAGCTTTATCTACCTCAATTCCTTTTGCTAGATACTACATGACCTAAGACAACTCCACTTCTCACCATAAAATGACTCTTTTCCCAGCTTAAAGTCAAATTGGACTCAATGCAACGTTCAAGGACACGAGATAAATTACGGAGACAATGAGAAAATGAATCACCAAAAATAGAGAAGTCATCCATAAATACCTGCAAGAAGTCCTCAAGCATATCCGAGAAAATGGAGAACATGCACCTCTGAAACGTACCCGGTGCATTGCATAGACCGAAAGGCATCCGTCTGAACGCGAAAGTACCAAATGGGCACGTAAATGTCGTCTTGGGCTGATCCTCGGGTGCTATGGCTACTTGATAATAGCCAGAGAGCCCATCCAAAAAGCAGTAGAACTGATGGCTCGAAAGACGATCAAGGATTTGGTCAATAAACGGCAATGGAAAGTGGTCCTTCTTGGTCACAGCGTTCAGTCGTCTGTAGTCAATGCACATACGCCACCCGGTAGTGATGCGGGTGGGGACCAACTCCTTCTTGTCGTTTTTGATCACGGTTATGCCTCCCTTCTTCGGCACCACATGAATAGGACTGACCCACTCACTACTCGCCACCGGGTAGATCAACCCCTCAGAAAATAACTTCAGCACCTCTTTCTTAACTACCTCCATCATATTCGGGTTTAGCCGTCTCTGGCTATCCCGAAAAGGCTTAGCTCCATCCTCTAAGATAATTCGGTGCATGCATGTAGAGGGACTAATCCCCTTGATGTCTCCCAGGCTCCATCCAATTGCTTTCTGATTCATTTGGAGCATGGCTATCAGCTCATCTTCTTCCTCATTGTTGAGCTCAGTAAAGATGATCACCGGCTTCTGATGGGCTTCATCCAAAAAGACATACTTAAGATGCTTAGGCAGCTCCTTAAGCTCAAGTGTGGCCTCAGCTCGTGAATGTCCTTCTCCTACTTCGAAAAGCTCCACTAAAGGCTCGTCCGCCTCCTCGAAAACCAGCAACGACACGTCCTCGAACTCCTGAAATACCATCTCATCAACAAAGGTATCAACAAGATCAATAAAAGCACATTCTTCTACGAAATTGACAGAAGACGAAGACATGGCTTCTCGGACAGAAATAGACACTGATTCCCCTAAAACCGTCATATTCAGGGTCCCGTTCTTTACATCAATGAGAGTATTAGTCGTCGCCATAAAAGGTCTCCCGAGAAGGATGGTGTGATCCTTCCTATTCTCGTGCACATCCCCAACATCTAGAACGACGAAATCCACTGGAATGATAAGCTTACCCACCTTCACGAGAACATTCTCGACTATCCCTTTTGGGTACCTGATGGACCGGTCTGCTAACTGGAGGCACATGTGAGTTGGCCTCAAATCCCCAAGGCCGAGCCGCTGAAAAATCGAGAAGGGCATGATTAATTCCGGCTCCGAGGTAGAGCATCCCCGAAGCTACCTTCCCGTTCCCCAAAGCTATCTGAATGATGAAACCACCGGGATCTCGTTCCTTCTTGGGCAAGTCGTGCTGCATAGCACTTGCCGCCTCATACACCACCACCTTCTCTCCATCTTCGAACTTCCTCTTCTTTGTCACTAAGTCCTTAAAGAACTTACCATATGATGGCATATTCTTAATCACATCGAGGAGCGGCAAGTTGACATTCACCTTGGAGAGCATGCTAAAAAAATCTCGGAATTGTTTCTCTTGCTTCTCGTTCCTAAGTCGGTCTGGAAAGGGAATGCGCGGCTTGTACGGATTCGGCGACTTATGTAGCACCGGCTCGTCTGTCACCTTCCCAGACTCCGCTTGATCTTTTCTGGATGATTCTTCTGATCCTCGGGCTCGGGCATCCGCACCTTGTTGTCCACCTCCTTCCCGCTTCTCAGAACTATGATAACTTTTGCTTGCTCGGGCTGACTAGGTAACTTGTCTTTGTTCATCTCAGTCTCAATTGTACCGACCCGAGCGACCAGTTAGCCCAACTGTGTCTCAATGCGCTTGATGGAGGCATCCTGATTGACATCTCGCTGCTCTCTGTTTGCCATAAGCTGTAAGATCTTGGCAACGTCGTCTTCGAGGTTCGAGCTCGACCCTGCTTCCGGTCCCCTCTGCTGCTGCTGTGGCTGGTAGTTCGGCTGGGGCACAAAGTTGGGTCGAGGTTGTTGCTGCATAAAGTTCGGACGAGGTGGATGAAGGGTATTCAAGTTGTTTGACCACGAGAAGTGGGGGTAGTTCCGCCATTCGGGATTGAACGTGTTCGAATATGGGTAATTGCCTGGCCGATTCTGGTATCCTTGTAAAGCACTGGCATCCGTATACTGCTCACTAGGGTCATGCTCGAAAGATGAGGGGCATACTTCGGACCTATGCCCTAAGACTCCACACGCCCCACATGTATCAACAACATATTTTAACCGGCCGAGACCCTCGTGCGGTAAGCAACCTCATCTGTTCAGTAAGCTCAGCTAGCTGTTGGGCCACCATATCATTGCTTGTACCGACCTCACTGACTATTGCCCTCTTGCCTCGAGTGCTCTTTTGTGACGAGTTCGTACTCATCGTCTCAAAAATCTCAAACATCTCCTCGGCTGTCCTTACTCCGATATCACCTCCTGCCGCATTGTCGACCATATACTGCAAGTTATGGTGGAGGGAATCATAGAAGCCATTCATGAGTAGCCTCGGAGAGAGGTTGTGATGGGGGCACTGCCGTTGGAGATCCTTGAACCGCTCCCAAGCCTCATGAAGAGACTCATTCGGTAATTAGCAAATGAGACGATATGTGACTGGAGCTCCTGAGTCTTCTGATGGGAGTAATACCTCCCAATGAACTTTGAGTACACCTCGGTCCATGTAGTGAGAGAGCCAGGTGCAAGTTTCATGAACCAGGCCTTGGCCCGGTCTTTCAAAGTCTCGGGAAAGCACTTCAGCTTCAACTGCTCGTCATTAAGTCCATTGAGAGGGAAAGTGTTGAAGACATTGTAAAATTCCCGGATGAAGTTGAGTGGGTCCTCGCTTGGAAGCCCGTGGAATGCCGGCAGCTGGTTGTAGTGAATCATTTTGAGCTCGTAGTTTCGTGCAGCGTCCGACAAATGAATGCATGAAGTGACTGGCCCGATAACCGGCTGGGCCAAGGTTCGGAGGGTGTTACGGGGGGCTTGCTATTGTCGTTCACCCATATTGAGGTTTCTTTCTTCGGATGATTTTGGAGAATGTTCGTCTTCCCCGTGCGATTCCACGGTAAGCTCTTCCAGCAGCTCCCTCAGGCTCTCGTTGACATATTTGTTGATCGGAGATAATAATTTGCGTCCACTCCTGGTACGCATACACAAAGACAAGAAACCGTCACGAGCACCAGATAAACAAAGAAGAAAAACCTAAAAAAAAACAAAGAACCAAAAATCAAGAATTGATAAACTAGCAAACTAAAACGAAGAGAAACACTAAAAAAAAAACGAATAGACGCACAATTAAAGTCCTAAACCTTCCCCCGCAACGGCGCCAATTTTGTTGAGAGTATTTTTACCGGAGTAGAATCGAAAGATTCGTTCCCCGGGTCGTATCGCAAGGAAGGTTAGCCGGATTCAATTGTACGATTATTCGATCATGAGAAAGAAAAGAAAAATTCCTAAACACTCTATTCAATAATTTTGGGGTTTTAATTATCAGCTAAAGATTTATAACTAATGCAAACAAATTAAATAACTAGTGAATAAACTCAATTGATTAAAGAGCTAGGGAATCGGGGATAATTGCTTTCGGTTCTAACACAACTACCGACAATCAATTGCTCAGTTAAGGGACTTGAATCGTTTCTCGTCCAGAGGCTCACTCTCAATAACTCTTCGTAACAAGAGAGTGAACGTACACGATCAACTATCAATTCCAACAACTCATAGACAATACTATTACGAACAAGTCTACTCTAAACAAGCCTAAATCGACCAACGTCTCCCCTCTCGGTTCTACACGATGATAAATTAGGTTAGAAAGGTGATCAATCTACTAACCCTAGAATAAGAACAACTTGAATAGATATGAACAATTAAGAACAAGCAGTTACAATCGAACCTAATCAATCATCACCTATCCCTAGCGTATGGATTTAGCTACTCATATGGAATTCAACATCAAAACTCATAAAAACCTAAGCCATCATCATCAATTTCACAAATGAGAAAAGAAGAACTTACGATTAATAAATGAATCCCAATGTCAAATCCACTGAACAATCCAAATCCAAGCCAAAAAACAGAGTTTTAATCTCCAAAACCAATCCAAAATAGCAAAAGTATGAAAAGGAATGAGTTTCTAAAGAGGAAAAGTGTAAAAACAAAGTCTGGAATGTCAATTCTCAGGTCTAGGTCGAAATTCTGATGTTAAAAACCCGTCCTCGAATATCGCGTCAATCATGTCACGAGTCGCGACTTAAGTCGCAAGTCGCGACATCTCGCGAGTCGCGCGTCTTCGATAATATATAAAATCTGGGGTAAATCGCGCCATGTATCGTGAGTCGCGACATCGTTTCGCGAGTCGCGACTCATCTCGTGGTAATCTTGAATTCGCTCTGTTGAACTCGCGAGTCGTGAACTTCTCACGAGTCGCGACCATCTCGCGAGTCGCGACTTTGACTCGCGTGTCGCGAGAAATGCTGGGCAGCTCTTCAGTCCATTTTTTTTCAGTCCTTCCTTCAGTGTTCTGGGCACGACTATGGGTATTCTTGATTCCCGGTCTCAGCTCTAGCAGTCTCAACCTCGGCCGACACAACCTATCTCCTGAAAACAAAAACACGGAGAAAACACGAAGTAAAACACAGTAAAAAGACACACAAAACGAAACTAAAGAAAAAAAAGGAAAAACACAGAATTGGACCAAATAAACCACGAAAATCCTATAAGTGGGGAGAAAATAAAGAGAAAATAACCCAAAATAAAGACACAATAATGGGACAAACAGACACAAAGGAGCCCATCGTTCCTAATAAGACTTTTTCTGGGTACTATGCGTTTGACCATGATACTCATAAGAAGTATCAGGATGATAAAATTTCAGTATAATGTATCGTATTGTCCTCTATGTCAATTGGGATGAAGAGACATACGATAGGATGAATCCGAATGAATGTGAGAGCTTTAAAAGAGACTCTATGACCCACGTTCTCAAACCATGGAGTTTGAAATGTTGAGAGACCTCTTTAAATTCATGCTACATGATGAGATAAGGTATTTGTGCATGTCGTGGAGATGATTTGACAGATTGGGAGTCTGACTTCGTTTGAATGAAACTCCCAGATCACGTCACTATGAATATCATCTTGCAGTCGCTCTATTTTCATATTTTAACTTCATTGTGAATTTTTATATGAAATGATACGAGGACAACGATGTCGTAATTGCACAACATGCTCAAGACTTACAATCCGTTCACTCTTAGAAAAGGTTGTACTCATGGCGAGTTCTTATGCTAAATCTTACCAAGGGTAAGAGTAAATAGAAGAGAGGCTGAAATTGTTTCTAGGCCTACAACTAGAAGCCTAAGGGAATGATGAATTAAAGATGAAATTATTCAATGATGTATTTTCTGCAAAGAAAAGGGTGTTGGAAGAGATATTGTATGTGTTTCAAGGCACAGGTGTTCCGAACACTGCATAAGATTTGTTTGTTTAAACAAAAGTTTAAAGTAATATGAAAATCTCCATTTTCTTATGGCATTGTAAATTTGGTCATATTAATGAGACATTCTTTTCAAGGTTAAGTACATTAGATTACTTAACATCATGTGACTTTGAGTTACATGAACTTTCTGTATTTTGTCTTAAATGAAATGATGAGTCGAGGCTGATTTGAAGAAGGGTTGTGTAAGAATTCTCGATTTGCTCGATCGACGGCGAGTAATAAATTAATCCGGATTATCTATATTTATAATGCACACCATATTTTAAAATAATAATATTAATAGTAGTAAAAATATGTATTTAGACAAATAGCTACAATTTGACAATTAATAATATTTAGACAATTAATATTAATAATTGCAATATTACTAATAACACATAATTAATAGCAATTTGGCAGTTAATAGCAATTATAATAATAATAAATATAATAATAATAATAATAATAATAATAATAATAATAATAATAATAATAATAATAATAATAAAGACAATTTAATAATAGCAATAATCAATAATTACTCCCAAATAATCCACAATAAAACGGGGTATTACAGTCTATCCACCTTACAAAGAATTCCGTCCTCGGAATTCGAAAATAAACTAGAAAGCGATGAAAAATACAAAGGAAAATCAGAACTCAAAGTTCGGATATCGATTCCGAAGCATGGCCTCCTTCTCCCAAGTCGCCTCCGTCTCGTCATGTCGGCTCCAAAGCACCTTTACTAAGCTCACTGCCCGGTTACTCAACTGATGGACCTTCTGGTCCAAAATAGCTACCTGTACCTCCTCGTAGGTATGGTCTCGCTCGACCTGCAGTTCGCCGAAGTCCACCGCGTGACTGGGATCATGCACGTATTTCCGCAACATCGAGACGTGAAACACGTCATGCACGCCCGACAAGCTAGGTGGTAAAGCCAGCCGATAAGCCAAGTTCCCGACTCGAGCAAGGATCTCGAATGGCCCAATATAACGCAGTTTAAGCTTCCCCCTCTTCCCGAAGCGAATTACACCTTTCATGGGCGAAACCTTCAGGAAGACATGATCTCCGACGGTATACTCGTGCTCATCCCTCTTCCGGTCGGCATAGACTTTCTGCCTCTCTTGGGCTGACCGGATATGCTTCCGGATGGCCTAAACTGTCTCCGCAGCTCTAAGAATGAACTTCGGACCCATGATCGTCCTTTCCCCGACCTCATCCCAGTACAAGGGTGTTCGGACCTTACGTCCATACAATGCCTCGAATGGGACCATCTTGATCGTGGAGTGGTAGCTATTGTTGTAAGTCAGCTCGACCAAAGGCAAGGCACTCTCCCAGGTTAGGCTACGGTCCAAGACCACAACCCTCAATATGTCCTCTAAGTACTGGATCGTCCGCTCCGACTGGCCATCTGTCTGAGGATGAAAATCTGTACTGAACTCCAGCCTCGTCCCCATGGCTCGGTGCAGGGTCTTCCAGAACTGACAAGTGAACTTCGCGTCTCGATCAAACACGATCTCCACGGGAACTCCATGAAGTTTAACAATCTCATCCACGAACAGCTCGGCATACTGACTAGCCTTCATAGTCGACCGGACTGGCAGAAAGTGGGCAGACTTCGTAAGGCGATCCACAATCACCCAAATAGAGTCATGCCCGGTCCTCGACCTCGGCAATCCCACCAAGAAATCCATGGTGATGCACTCCCACTTCCACAAGGGAACCTCAAGTGGCTGCAACTTCCCTCTCTGTTTCTGATGCTCAGCCTTCACTTGCTGACATACCAGACACCCATTCACGAACCTTGCCATTTGCCACTTTATACCTCGCCACCAGGAAGACTTCCTCAAGTCCTGATACATTTTCGAACTACCAGGATGGACTGTGTACGGGTCACTATAAGCCTCCCTCAAAATCTTCCTTCGCAATTCCCACACTTTTGGAACACAAAGTCTACCCTCGAAGACCAAGGCCCCATCAGGTGCGACTGCGAATCCTCTAACTCTACCGGCTTCTGACAACTCCTTCATCCGGCAAAGGAAATGATCATTCGGTTGCTCGGCGACAATCCTCTCACGAAGAGTCGGTCCCACAACCAAAGAGGTCAACATACCCCTGGCTGTCGAAGGCGGCTCCACTGCCTCTAGCTGTAGTCGCTCGAACTCCCGATCTTGCTCGGTAAAAAGATAGGATAATTGGCCATAACTCATCCGACTAAGGGCATCGGCTACCACGTTAGCTTTCTTAGGATGGTAGCTAATCGTGCAATCGTAGTCCTTGACCAGCTTCAATCACCTACGCTGCCGCATATTCAGCTCCTTCTGAGTGAAAATATACTTTAAGCTCTTGTGGTCGGTAAATATCTCACACTTGCCTCCATAGAGGTAGTGCCGCCAAATCTTCAAGGCATGAACGACTGCAGCTAACTCGAGATCGTGAGTGGGGTAGTTCTGCTCGTGAGGCTTCAGCTGCCTCGAAGCATAGGCTACGACCCTCCCCTACTGCATAAGGACACATCCCAAACCCATCATCGAAGCATCACTATAGATGGTGAACTTCAAAGTAGGGTCGGGAATGGATAGAACGGGCGCGGTAGTGAGTCTCCTCTTCAACTCCTGGAAACTCTCCTCACACTTTTGACTCCAATCGAACCTCACGACCTTCTTCGTAAGTTTGGTTAGTGGCTGGGCTATCTTCGAGAAACCCTTGATAAACCTCCGGTAGTATCCCGCTAACCCCAGGAAACTACGAACATCAGCGGCACTTCTTGGTGTATCCCACTTGCTCACTGCCTCGATCTTGTTGGGATCCACCTCAATGCCTCTCGTTGTCACAATGTGGCAAGGAATGCCACACGATCCAGCCAAAACTCGCACTACGAGAACTTAGCATACAACTTCTCACGGCGAAGAGTTTCCAGCACAATCCTCAGATGCTCCTTGTGCTGGTCGATGCTCCGAGAGTAAACCAAAATGTCGTCAATGAACACGATAACAAACTGGTCCAGGAAGGGATGAAAGACCCTATTAAGGTCCATAAAAATGGTCGGGGCATTACTGAGTCCGAACGGCATGACTACAAACTCATAGTGGCCATAACAGGTACGGAAGGCAGTCTTAGAAATATCCGACTCCCGGATCTTCAGCTGATGATAACCAGAACGCAAGTCGATCTTAGAAAATACACTGGCTCCCCTCAACTGGTCGAAGAGATCCTCAATGCGAGGAAGGGGATACTTGTTCTTGACTGTAAGGGCATTCAACTCCCGATAGTCAATACACATGTGCATCGATCCGTCTTTCTTCTTCACGAATAGGACGAGCGCTCCCCACGGCGAAACACTCGGACGAATGAAACCAAGATTGAGCAACTCTTGGATTTGGACCTTGAGCTCTTGAAGCTCCTTCGGCGCCATACGATAAGGGGCCTTAGAAACAGGGCCGGCTCCTGGTACTAGATCAATGGTAAACTCCACTTGGCGGTCGGGCGGTCCTCCGGGCAATTCACCAGGAAAGACATCAAGATACTCGCAGAAATTAGAGACTCTCTCCGGGGACCTCTCAGAATCGTCCTCGGATACCATAGAAACTAGATAGCCTTGACAGCTACCCTTAGAAAGGCTCTTCCTAGCTTGCATAAAAGAGATGACTCGAGGCACAGTCCTCGACTTCACCCCATAGAAAGTAACAGGCTGATCAGCAACGGGGAAGAGACTAACTTCGTGCTCCAGGCACCGGATATCGGCTCGATAGCGAGTGAGCCAATCCATGCTCAAGATTACATCGAAGTCCCGCATTTCAATCACATAACAATCAGCCTCCAAAACACGCCCACCAATACTGACTGGAAGACTGGAAATCATAGAATCGGAAATAATGATCTTTCCCGAGGCTAGACTAACCTCGAGAGGGTCACAGTTGCACACATTATCAATAGACAGGGCATCCAAGAATCAAGAGGAGATAAAGGAATGAGTAGCTCCAGTGTCACATAACGCAAAGATAGGAACATTGGATAAAGAAATCATGCCAGACATGGTACCTGCGTTGTTGGCTGCCTCGTCATGAGCAAGGGTATAGACTCGGGCCTGACCCTCAGCCCTCTGCTGGTGTGGTGGGGGCTGCCTGTGCTGCTGCTGCTGCTGGTAAGGTGGAGGAGGAAGCTGCTGCTGCTGCTGCTGATGGGTATGCTGCCTCGGGGGCTCGGGGCAAGCACTGAAGAAATGACCGGGCTTCATGCAATTGAAGCAAACTCGCAGGGTGTACCGGCACTCTCCCGGATGATAACGACCACAGTTACGGCACTTCGGAAACTGGTCTCGTGCGAAGGGGCGCTCACCACGACGGTCGTTCCCACCGCGCTTTCCCTTCCGATTATCCTAGCGGGAATCAAACTTTTTCTTGCCCGAACTAGAGCCGGACGGTGCGGAGAAAATAGGCTGAACTAGCTGAGCAGAAGAGGCAGAAACATTGTGAGTCTGATAACTCTCAAGCTAGGTGGCTCGAATAACGGTCTCATCAAAGGAAAGATTCCCCTGGCTAGCAACATGCATACGAAGGGTTTGGTTCAGACCATCACGGAACTTGTGGGCCTTCTTCAAATCAGTGTCCACCATATGTGGAGCAAAGGCACTCATGCAGGTGAACTCCCGCTCGTACTCCTCAACGGTACCAGTCCCCTTAGTAAGATCCCAGAAAGCGCGCTCCATCCTCATGCGATAACCCTGAGGATAAAACTTCTCCATGATCACGTCCTTCATGCGATCCCAAGTCAGGACATTATGCTCCGCCTGCCTCAACCTCCAATAGCCGGACCACCATAAGGCAGCACTTCCCTTAAGCATATAACGACCACAAATAACCTTCTGCTCGTCAGAGCACTGCAGGAGGTCAAAGTTCTGCTCTAACTTACGGATCCACTCCGCCACAGCCTCGGGCCCTTCAGTCCCATGAAATTCTGGCGGAGTTAGACTCCGGAACTGGAGCACGATTTTGAGATGAGCCCCAGCCTGATTGGGAGCTTGCTGGTGAGGTGGAGATGGGGATGGAGACGGAGTAGGCTGACGGTTGCGAGCATTACAACGAGCCATAGTTCTACATTGAAAATGGGTCGAACAGTTTAGCACAATAATAAAAGAAGTCTAGAGTTCAACACTAGAGTTCACATTTAAAGGTGGATTAGTCCTAACCCCGATTTCATTCCAATAATCAATAATATACAATAATCTCAAAGTCATTCAGGTACTCATACCTGAGCTGGCACGACACGACGAGAGCGAGTGGTCTTAACATAAATTCGAAACATATAATCACATAATCAACTTTTTTTTTATACTTAAACCAGTCTACAGAAACGCAGACTGGCTCTGATACAAAACTGTAACACCCCACTTTTATTTACCGAAAATCAGAATAAATTTTTCGAATTTATTTCAAAAACACTATTCGAAGCGCTACTCATTTTCAAATAAATAATCAATACTCGAAATTTTTTCAATATTCGGCAATTATCGATACTCGTAATCAATATGAAAATCCCAATAATCAATCAATAATCCTAGGGAAATAATCCCTATAAATAATCCAATACTAGAAAAACAATAGTCAATAATAATGCAATAATATCCAAATTCAATTCAAAGCGGAAGCATTTATTCAAATTAAAGACCACCACTCGCATCCCCTTCGTCGTGCCGCTCTATTTAACCTGCATCCATGAAGAGCAGGTGGAGATGAGAACAATAGGAAACAATAGTGCTCACCGCTATGCCATAAATATTAATATCAATAGTCAACAGTAATCAATAATCAAGAGGTATGGTCTCGGCATGTATACGAAGCAATAATCTATCCCATTCTCTCATCAATAATACAATAATCAGACTCATGTGCACACCTACGCATAGACTACTGCTGACTATATATCGAATACCCTCCGGTCCTACATCGAGTGCCAGCCACTTGGAGTAAACCACCCCACCGGCCAAGGTCTTGCCTTGGACTTACCAATGAGGATCACCGGACGAGGGACCTAAGCCCTGGTCTTACGGCTTCTCAAGGGAGACTACCCGAAGGTACATTCTATAGCTACGGGGACAACCGTCCGGTGGCCGATACAGCTCACACCGAAAACTACATGATTCACATGCATACTTTAATCATACCATAATTAAAACAGTAATAACATTTAAAGCATAGTAATTTTACAATTACAACCCACCTGGATATTTCGGTAGAAAATGGCACACAAAAGCAAGTGCGTAGGATGAGGCTCGACTCCTCAAACACCTACATTTAAGCGAGATAATTTATCATAATTTATCTCACTACTCAATTTAATATAAAACTCATACTTAATAAAAATTAAGTCATAAGGGTTTTACTCGGATTTTTCGTGGACTTGGAACTCTCTCAATTTTGAAAAATATGACTCGGAGGAGTAAATTGAGGTCTCGAAACTTAAAATAATTTTTCCCAAAATTTTTCTACTTTGAAAATAATTTTTAAAATTTATATTGGTATTAAAACGGGCTCCGGAACACAAAGTTTAGGCTAAAAACTAGTTTGGCCGCGCTGGAAATCTACTGGCACCGAAATGGGCCCATACGCGAACTTGGGCCGCCAATTGACAAGCCAAGAGCCGCATAGGCCTGTTACACCCTGCTGGGCAGAAAATTGGGCTCGCGGGCCGGATATGGGCTCGCGGGCCAGACTGCTGACCCAATAACGGGCCGCGCGTGGGCCGAAGTTCGGGCCAGAAAGCCCGCGCGCTGGGCTGCTCTATATTAAAAAAAAAAATAGATACATTTCGCAAGCGCTGGGAATAGAACCCGCGACATCGCACAAAGAAAGCGCCCAGAAGACCGCTGCGCTACAAGCTCTCTTGCGATTTAACTTACAGACTTAACAACATAAATTTTTGAACAAACCTGCTACTGAACCTAAATAAAAACTGCGAACTGAGAGGCCAAAAAGCATATTTAAAACACAATTTTCAGGCTGCGGTTCAACAAAAAAATTTCACAAAATTTTTACCCAACATAAAACCCTTCCAGAGTTCGAAAACCTTTCAAAAACGGGGTTTGTTCGGAATAGGAAACGACACCTATTGGTTCGAAACAATCAAACGACATCACAACTACGACACGACACCAATCAATAAAAACGGAACTCCGAAATTTAAAATGAATATGTCAAACAATAGTTTCAAGACATTGTAAAATTTGATATCTCATACACATATAGAATTTCGAAAAGTAATAAGAACCGGGTCCGAGCAACACGTAACCGGCCTGGACAATCTTGCATATATGAGCGATGAATATATAACAACTCAGAAGAATTTAACGAGACTCCGAATCAACCATCAATTTGCAGCAATTAAAAATAGACTTGATTTAACTAAGTCGAGAGTTCCGAAAATCCAGGACAATTTCACAATCATTATCCGACGAACACAACGATTATGCTAGCCAACAACAATTAAACTAGCAACATATAATCAACAGGTTATCAGAATTACGCGGGGATAGTCGACGAAGGTTCGAAGTAAATTACCCGACTTCGGGAATTTGCGAGAATCAGAAAACAGACGAGGTGATCGAGAGCCTCAAAGTTCGAGACCTTTGAAGGCGACGCAGCTCATGAACGATTGCTGCTCTGGAATCGACGACGACGGTCAATCGCTGTGGAGGGCATCGGCGACAGCAGGACGCTGCTTGGTGATCGATAAGCGGACGACGGCGATTGTTCACACGAACAGAGGCACGCGACGGCGTTGATTTCTCAATTGGGCTTCTCGGTGTTCACGCGGACTTCCAAATTAGCTCTTCGATTGCTGCTCGCGATGGCCGTTGAGGAAAAATCGAAGATGCCTAAGTGGGGAAGTGAAAGGGGTAGGACGAAGGAGATGAGGGAGTTTTGAGAGTGCTGATCGAGTCGCACGGCTTAAGTAAGGGATGAGGAGCGATTTTTGCGTGATCGTGCCGAACATCTCCCTCAAGATCGCCACCTGAATTTCGAATTGTGCAACTGGGTCTCTTGTGGAGAAGAGAATAGAGAAAGGGATTGATCTGTTACGCACGTGTGGAATAAAGGGAAGAAAATATCTCTTGGGTTCATCCAATTGGGCCAAGATATAAAAATTGCATACAATTTTGACTAAAGGAAGTTAAGAAAATTGGGCCAAATACTCAAAATCCAAAATGGACTAAGATTTAATTCAATTTTTGGGTTGGAAAAAGAATTGCAAAAGGCCGATGAATTAAATCGCTTCGGACCGAAATAAAATATACGCGATAGTAAGAATTCTCGAGTTGCTCGATCGACGACAAGTAATAAATTAATCCGGATTATCTATATTTATAATGCACACTATATTTTAAAATAATAATATTAATAGTAGTAAAAATATGTATTTAGACAAATAGCTACAATTTGACAATTAATAATATTTAGACAATTAATATTAATAATAGCAATATTACTAATAACACATAATTAATAGCAATTTGGCAGCTAATAGCAATTATAATAATAAATATAATAATAATAATAATAATAATAATAATAATAAAGACAATTTAATAATAGCAATAATCAATAATTACTCCCAAATAATCCACAATAAAAAGGGGTATTACAATTTTATTCGTTTCAACAGGCGCGGTTGTGGCTAGAGAAACACTATCGGCGATTCAAGGCGCGGGTTAGCGGCTTATCGGCAGTCGAAACACACGATCCTCATCATTGGTTCTTTCATTGAGAGGTGTTGATCGTGTGTTTTTCTTCTACCCCATTCCCTTTTTTTTCTCTTCTTTTTTTCGTCCCCCCTATTAAAAAAAAAATCGTGAGGTTGTGTGCTCGTGAAGGGGCTAGCTGATAAAAAAAAATAAATCCTCACCATGAGTCCTTGAAGTAAAGAGCGAAGGCAAGAAAAGAAAGACATGGCCGACAAGGAGATGAAGAACAAACTTGAGAAACTTGGGCGTGAGAGTCCGAAGCATGAGCAAGGCCATGGACAACCTAGGCGAAGGGTTCGACACCACCAAGGCATCAGTGCAGGATTTAATGGAGAACATGAACTGAAGGTTAGACGAGATGGCACGCAACTTCCAACACCAACAGGCGCGACCACCACCTCGGCCGCACGGGCACAAACGACTCGAGGAACACGAGCAGTGCCACACCAAAGTCTCGAAGGATTTGAGACCATACGACAAGGCTCTAGGCAAGTCCCAGAAGGAGAAGACGTCAAACGCGGAGGGAGAGGATCGAATTGCCAAGGAACGAGCCGAGGAGTACTCATTCCCGTTTGAGTTTTCGGGATATTTCGACAAAGAAACTACTTTCTCGTTTGAATTTCCAGGATACTTTGACAACGAAGAGGACTCATCTATTTTCGACATATACCCTGAAGATGAACTCATGGACGACGAAGTAATTGAAGAAGCTGAGGTCGAGGAAACTAAGGTCGAAGGTGAGGTGCACGAGGTTTGGACGATCGAGCAACAGCAACCCGAGATACGCGAGTTGGTTAGAGCATCCGACCACGTACTAGGCAACTCCGACGTAGAAGAAGACCGGGTCGATGAAAAGTGTAAGGAGCCTATCTTTCCGTCTGAGTTCTCAAAATATTTTAAGGACTTGAGGCCCATCGAGGACGTGAATGAGTCAACGGATTATGAAGGACCACCTATTTTCGATGTATACCCCGAAGAGCAATTTGTCAACGTTGAAGGAATTTTGGTCGAGTCCAAGGAAGCCGAAGTGTTCGAAGACAAGAAGGAGATCTGGGTCGTGATCGAAAAAGACCACATTAAGAAGAGGCATGATGTGAACGAGGTGAGTACGCCCCAATTAATGGTGGAGGACAAGTCCTTGAGGACAAGGACATTCTTAAAGGGAGCGGGAATGATACGGAAGTGGGTTTTGACCCCCGATGATGAGAAAGGCCTAGGGCCGAGGTTAATGGAAAAGGCCAAGCAAATAGCGCAAACAAGGCTTGCATGGCCTAGGAGACATGCACGAGCACGTATACGAGGGTGCCGACGTACACAATGGCATAAGAGGTCAAGAAAGAAGGCCTAGAGATCGAGGCTTGAATGGTCGAGGTCGGCACTAGCACGAACGAATGCAAGAGGGTCGAAGCTGCACCAGATCAACCCGCCAGTAGGTCGAGCAGTTGGTCGACGTTCGAGGAGTAGAACACGAGCATCGCACTACGGGCAGTGTGCATGCGAGGTGCAAGGCTTAGGGCGCTTGAGGAAAAACTATGTGCAGTGGACCAGGGCCGAGTGTATGATAGCGGGCTCGGGCAATGCGGTCGACTGGTGCAAGGCGTGCGCGAGGGAGCGACGCGCACGACGCTTGGAGGCTAAGGCCTTGGGCAATTACATTGCGGAGGACACGAGCGGTACGCAAGGGGTAG
>CACSLK010034236.1:343615-357440 GCA_902706635.1 Striga hermonthica | reverse complement strand
ACCCCCTCGCGTGCCTCTCCTAGTCCTTCCCTGCCCAGGACACTATCCACGTCGTCCCAATCGCGCGCCCTTGCGCACGCCCTGCCCTCGCCGATCTCCTCGCGCGCGTTGTGTCGCGCGCCCGTGTGCTGCCTACTTGCGTGCCCTTTGCGCCGAGTCCATTCTCCGCGTGTTGCCCGCGAGTCCCGGCTACTGCCTGCGCCCAGATCGCCTACGGCACCCCCGCGTACTCTCGTGCACCCGCCAACCATGCACCCGCGAACTCCTCGCAAACCCCGCGTGCGCGGCTTGTTCGCCCACTTGTGCGCATCAAGGGCCGATGCGCACCTTTCGCATTTTAGCCCCTCGTCGGTCCCTTTGTCGCTCGCCTCCGTTGGCTCGCCCGATGGCCATGGGTCCCATCCATCCAACCCAATACAATCACCCGCTCGCCAAATCCAACCATCCTCCATTCTACTCATACCTCGCCTTCGAGCCTCCATCTTGCGAACTCGCCTTTTCCTCGAACAAGGCTTGCACCAACATTTCTCTTCTTTAGCCTTTGCCTTGCCTTTCCTTCGAGTTCTTTTGGCCTTGCGTCTCCTAGGCTTAAGCTTAGCTTGTGGACCACATCTTTCGGCCAATCCCTCACACATGATAGCCGGTAAATAGGACTAGATGGCTCTTCCAACATATTCTCTAGCCAAATATCGAGACCATCGCCACCTTCATCCTCCGATTCACCTGGGTTGATGACCACTTCCGTATCAACGCACGCGGGTGCAGGGCGGTAGCATGCGCGCGGGCGCAGGGCAGCAGTGATGACGGATCGAATTTTGGTTTGTACTCGGGTTGTGAATAAACGCGCACTAGGGCCTTCGTTTATCCACGATAGGTGTATCTAACAGACGCACTATCGGCCTTCTCCTAGACACTATGACTTCACGCTCTAACGGCCTTCTCTCTGACACTGTATGTAAACACTCTCTACCGGCCTTGTTTAAACACATGTAAGAACATAAAGTTCCCCTCTCAATTGGCTTACCAATTCAATACTCTATTCAACCATTCATTTAATGATGAGGTACATGGGGTATTTATAGGTGCATAAATTAAATCTAAGCCTAACTAAACTAGATCTCCTAAATCTTGCAATAATAGAAATCCTAATACTAGAAAATCTCCTAACATATTAATTAAAAGCATAAAAGAAATAAAATTCTACTACTACCAAATAACTAATTGTTTGTCTTGCACACCAAGTATCTTGATGCACAAGTAATTTCTTCCCAACAAAACTCTCGACCGCCTCAAATTCCTTCGGCCCGTCCCACGCGCGCACCTTCGGCGCTATTCCTTGTCGAGCGCGGCTTCGCGCGTGCGCCTTTTCTCCCATCTCGCCTAGTCCCGCGCGGACTAGGCTCTTGCTTGCCTGCCCAGCACGCGCCCCACTACCTTGCGCCTCACGCCCGCTGCCTAACTCCCGCGCGTGCGTGCCCTCGCCTACTCCTATCGCGCATAGGCGTGCACCCGCGCTGCTACTCCACTCGCGCGCCTCTGTGCGCTCCGCATCCTTGTCGTTCGTTTCTTGCACGTGTGCACCCGCTGATGACGGATCGTGTACTTACCTATACTTGGGTTGTGAATAAACGTGCACTAGGGCCTTCGTTTATCCACGATAGATGTATCTAACTTATGCACTACGGCCTTCTCCTAGACACCGTGACTTCAAGACGCTCTAATGGCCTTCTCTACGACAATGTATGTAAACACGCACTAACGGCCTTGCTTAGACATACGTTAAGAACATAAGTTCCCCCTCAAGATTGCCTCACCAATTCAATACTCATTCAACATGTTTAATAATGATGAGGTACATGGTGTATTTATAGGTGCAGAAATAAATCTAAGCCTTACTATACTAGATCTCCTAAATCTTGCAATAATAGAAATCCTAATACTAGAAAGCAATAAAATCCTATTACTACCATAATACTAATGCTTGGCTTGCACACCAAGCAATTCTAGAATGTCCCAAGTAAAACCTTCGGCCGCATTCCATTCCTCGCGCGTCCTACGCGTATGCGCGCGTCGCCCGTCCGCATTGCCTAATCCTTGGCGCCGAGGTATCGCGCGCCTCGTTCTTGCTGCACGCGCGCGTCTTTGCGCGCGCCCCTTCTGCGTTGCCAGCCCCCTGCGCGTGCACCCCCTCGCGTGCCTCGCCTAGTCCTGCCCTGCCTAGGACACTATTTGCGTCGTCCCAATCGCGCGCCCTTGCCCACGCCCTGCCCTCGCCGATCTCCTCGCGCGCGTTGTGTCGCGCGCCTGCGTGCTGCCTACTTGTGCGCCCTTGGCGCCCGGTCCATTCTCCGCGTGTTGCCTCCGCGTCCCGGCTACCGCCCGCGCCCAGATTGCCTACGGTGCCCCCGCGTACTCTCGTGCACCCGCCAACCATGCACCCGCGTACTCCTCGCAAACCCCGCGTGCGCGGCTTGTTTGCCCACTTGTGCGCATCAAGGGCCGATGCGCACCTTTCGCATTTTAGCCCCTATCGGTCCCTAACTCCACTTCCGTATCATTCCCCTCCTCTTCAAGACCTCCTTGTCCCCAAGGATTAGAAATTTCAGCTTCCTAACTCGACCATC
Organism: Striga hermonthica; assembly: GCA_902706635.1. Classification (NCBI taxonomy): domain Eukaryota; kingdom Viridiplantae; phylum Streptophyta; class Magnoliopsida; order Lamiales; family Orobanchaceae; genus Striga; species Striga hermonthica. The sequence continues at coordinate 354,816 of CACSLK010034236.1, read as the reverse complement.
CCCGTCATCCTCATCAGGTGACTCGCCTGGATCCTCAGTTCTCAACTTGACCCTCTTACTCGATCTCCCGAACTCCATAGTTCTTTTCCAATAATCAGTTGTGATTGGACCTAGAGTCTCCAACCACTGGCATCCAAGTACTATATCAGTCGCCTTCAATGGCTAGGCATAGAGATCCACTCTCATCCTTTGACCTTGAGCCTCCAACATTACACCCTTGAAGAGAATATCCCCTCGTAGTGTTTCTCCGTTTGCTACTTTGACTCCAAAAGGTTTCACTTTAGTGAATGGAATCTCAATTTCTTTAGACAGCTCCTCGTCAATGAAGTTTAGCGTAGACCCACTATCGACCAGTACTTCCACCAATTTGCCTCTAACTTCAGCTGTGAATGTGATCATCTTCGGACCACGTTTCTTGCTTTTCACCATATGCAACAAAGACTCCTCCTGTGGTTTTTCCTCCTCGCAATCATCCTCAATTTCTAACAAAAATACTTCTTTACCTTGGCACTTGTGGCCTGGTGTGAATCTTTCATTGCACGAATAGCAAAGGCCTTTTTCTCGCCGTCGCTGCATCTCTTCATAGTCAAACGCCGTATGTTGCTCGTTGTTCGAACAGTCTCGCCTAACGGCTTGTACTCTGTTCTTGCTGCTGGTTCCTCGGTAGCTGCGTGCGTGCGTTTTGCCTCAATGCGCACGTCACTCGGCCTGGCCTTTCGTACTGCCATCAGATGATCCTCATGTAGTCTTGCCGATTCCATGGCCGCTCGCATTGATCCTGGCCTATCCAACCTTACCTCCGCTGCTAATTCAGCCTTACGCCCTCCGACAAACGTCCCCACTAGCGCACTTTCGGGACAATCCCGCACCCTACTAGCAATGCGTTCGAACTCCTTTTTATACTCCCTTAGACTCCCAACTTGCTTAATTCTAGACAAAGCTTCATTGTAGTCGTGGTAGTCACTAGAGTCGAACCTTGTGATGAGTTCTTTTTCAAAATCCCTCCAACGCATGTGCTCGCCATGGTTCTTGTGCATCACCCATTGCCACCATACGTTTGCTTCTCCATCCAAATGATAAGTAACAATTTGAACTCTTTCGTACCTTGGCACATCATTAATCTCAAAAAATTGCACAGCTCGACTCAACCATGCGTCCGGATCTGTTCCCGTGAACGTGGGCATGACAATTTTTGGCTGTGTACTTGCCCTTTCGTGCACCTGCTCATCGCGATCGTGGCGCCCCCATGTCGCCGTGCGTCGCGCCGTCGGTCATCGTGGTGTGGCCTCCGCCCGTCATGTCTCGCATGCGATGCGTACGATGCGTGTGTCCGTCAGTCGTCATCCTCCTCGCGCCTTCGGTCAAGGGAGCGTTGGGCAGGGTGACTACTGCTTGTTCGCCCACTTGTGCGCATTAAGGGCCGATGCATACCTTTCGCATTTTAGCCCCTCGTTGGTCCCTAACTCCACTTCAAGGGCCTTATGGGATGAAAATTTTGGTGCTTTCATTGAGAGGTGTTGATCGTGTCTTTTTCTTCTATCCCATTCCCTTTCCTTTTTCTCTTCGATTTTTTCGTCACCCTTATCAAAAAAAAAAAAAGGATATATATATACATCAAAATTTTCGTCCATCATCATCCCAACCACGAGTCCACAAAGCAAAGAGCGGAGAGAAGAAAGAAAAGCCATGGCCAACAAGGAGATGAAGGACAAGATCGATAATCTCGATGTCCAATTCCGTGGCATGAGCGAGGCAATTGATACGTTGGGTGAAGGGCTCGACAATACCAAGTCAATAGTGGAAGATCTAATGGAAACCTTGAACCGGCGATTTGATGAGATGGCGCGCACGGTTCTCGCTCGCCTGCCACCGCTGCGGCAACGCGATCAGGCGCGACAGCACGACCGCGAGCGACCTGAAGGGGAGGATCGGCGGCGCGAGGAGTATGAGCACGAGGACGACCTCGATCGACAGTCCCAGGCATCCACGTACCGCGATCGGCGTGCGCCCGACAAACCGCGCATCACGTTGTCCACGTTCACGGGCAGTGATCCAGACGCATGGCTCAATAGGGCGATGCAATATTTTGAGCTCAATGAAAACAACGGTACAGATCGCGTTAGGTATGCCGCTTATTATCTCGATGGTGAGGCCAATGTATGGTGGCAATGTCTCACAAGGATTTATCGAAAGCGACAGCAAATCATCACTTGGGATGTTTTTGAAAGAGAGTTGCTTACACTATTAACTGTCTAATTGTTTTAAATGCTTAATATTATTTAAGTATTATTGCGTTATTATTATTTATTGTTATTATTATTTTTGATTAAGTGTCTAATTAATTATATTGCTTGCTAATATAATTTATTGTGTGTAATTATATTTATTGTTCGTCATCAATCGATTAGTCGTTCGTTATTCCGTGACTTTAAGTATCGGCTCAATAGGAATTTATTTTCAACCCATTTGATATGTTAATTATTTTTAGCCCAAAAATCTTTGGCCCTTGGTATACATTCTTCCATTGGCCCATTTCTTATTAGCAAGTGCAAAGCCCAACAAGATTGAATTGCACAACATTATCTGCTCTCTTCTTCGATACGACCAAGTCGTCTCCTTCAACTGCAGGTGCGATTCTTGCGTGATAACCCTCCCACGTTCTCCCCATCTCTCGTCTCTTTAAATTGTTGGAGAATCAGAATCCATCTAATCCATCTAATCCACTAATCCTCTGATCATTCCAAAAAAAAAAAGAAAAAAAAAGAACGCACCTGCAAATCGGGCGAGCTCCTCCCGAGCAGCCACCATCTTCCGGCATCGAATTCAATAGTCGCCGGCGCACTCGCGCCCTCAGCCGTTCGTTTCTAGAGCATCAGACAATAGTCGTTCGTTGCCCGAATTTACAGCTGCGACACCATCCGCCATTGTTTCCGGTGAAAAGCTCCGCTCGCGTGTAACCGACGTTAACCGTTCTTTCCGAAAAGATCCCCGGTTTGTCTTGAGTAACCTGTTCGTTGCGAGAACGTTGTGTCCAGTCCCTGCGTTCGAAGGCTTCAAGCTTCAAGTGTTGTCCGTTTGTCCGACCCGCTGTCGGGCCCGTTTCCCGTTTGATAGCTCGTAGTTTCCCGAAGTCGGGTAACTTATTCGAATCCCCTCGTTATTACGATCAATTTCATATATCACACGTTATATTTACGATGTGTTCGGTTTACCGAAAATTGATTTGAAGTCGGATTGTTTTTGGTTCACTTAAATTGTTTGTGTGTATATTTCGTTTATTCGTGGACTTTCGGGAATAATTGGATCTCTCAATTTTATAAACGTGTATACCGTTTTATTGCTAGGATATATGCGTATGAGTTCGAGGTCTCGTTGTGTTATTTCAAGCCGTCGTTAGATTGTTCGGGTCGTTTGAACCCCGTCGTTCATTTTGTATTATTTTTGTCGTTTTGTTATCAAACCTTTTAATCCCGGTTTTATCAAATGTCATAACTCCAGAAATATGTTTATTCAATAATGTTATAAATGTTCGAAACCCCCCTCGTGAAATTTCTGTTAAAATTGGGTCACATATGTAGATCGCCTGCTTGTCTCTGTTCTGTTCGAGTTGTGTCTGTTCAAACAGCAGGTTTCAGTTTAAATTCACATAGATTTAAGTTCATAGAAATATCGATTAAGTATGAGTGGCGCAGCGGTTTCTGTGCTAAAACTTGTGCCTGATGAACGCGGTTCAAATCCCAGCCATTGCAGAATTGCCTTTTTTTTTTTATATGGTCAGCTTCAAAACGCGCGGGCCATCAGGCCCGATTTCAGCCCGCACGCGGCCCAGTTCAGACAGCAACCTCAGCCCGCGTCCGGCCCTCCTTCAGCCCGCGTGCTCAGCCCATATGAGCGCTGGGCCAGCCCTATGTTTGGGCCCAATTTCTTTTAATGCAGCCCAGAAATTTTAATTGGTACCCTAAGTTGACTTTTAAGCCCATTTTGTGTTTTGAAGCCCGTTTTTTGACCCGAACTTATTTTTAAAATTATTTTCAAAGTAGAAAAATTTTGGGAAAATTATTTTAGGTTCCGAGACCCCAATTTACTTCTCCGAGTCATATTTTTCAAAAATGAGAGATAAATTAATGATAAATCTTAATTTTTATTAAGTATGGGTTTTATGTTAAATTTGAGTAGTGAGATAAATTAATGATAAATTATCTCGCTTAAATGTAGGTGTTTGAGGAGTCGAGCCTCATCCTACGTGCTTGCTTTTGTGTGCTATTTTCTACCGGAAATTCCAGGTGGGTTGTAATTGAAAAATTTACTATGCCTTAAATGTTATTGCTGTTTTATTTGTGGTATGATCAAAGTATGCAAGTGAATCATGTAGCCTTCGGTGTGAGCTGTATCGGCCACCGGACGGTTGTCCCCGTAGCTATAGAACGTACCTTCGGGTAGTCTTCCTTGAGAAGTCGTAAGACCAGGGCTTAGGTCCCTCGGCCGGTGATCCTCATTGGTAAGTCCAAGGCAAGACATTGGCCGGTGGGGTGGTTTACTCCTACTGGCTGGCACTCGATGTAGGACCGGAGGGCATTCGATATATAGTCAGCAGTAGTCTATGCGTAGGTGTGCACATGAGTCTGATTATTGTATTATTGATGGGAGAATGGGATAGATTATTTCTTCGTATACATGCTGAGACCATACCTTTTGATTATTGATTACTGTTGATTATTGATATTAATATTTATGGCATAGCGGTGAGCACTATTGTTTCCTATTGTGCTCATCCCCACCTGCTCTTCATGGATGCAGGTTAGATAGAGCGGCACGACGGAGGGGATGCGAGTGGTGGTCTTTAATATGAATAAATGCTTCCGTTTTAACTGAATTTGGATATTATTGCATTATTATTGACTATTGTTTTTCTAGTATTAGATTATTGATAGGGATTATTTCCCTAGGATCATTATTGGATCATTGATTGATTATTGGAATTTTTATATTGATTATGAATATCGATAATTGCCGAATATTGAGAAAATTTCGAGTATTGATTATTGATTTGAAAATGAGTAGCGCCTCGAATATTGTTTTTGAAATAAATTCGAAAAATTTATTCTGATTTTCGGTAAATAAAAGTGGGGCGTTACACGCGCCCTTGCGCACGCCCTGCCCTCGCCGATCTCCTCGCGCGCGTTGTGTCGCGCGCCCGCGTGCTGTCTACTTGCGCGGCCTTGGCTCCCGTTCCATTCTCCGCGTGTTGCCCGCGCGTCCCGGCTACCGCCTGCGCCCAGATCGCCTACGGCGCCCCCGCGTACTCTTAGTGTACCCGCCAACCATGCACCCGCGTACTCTTCGCAAACCCCGCGTGCGCGGCTTGTTCGCCCACTTGTGCGCATCAAGGGCCGATGCGCACCTTTCGCATTTTATCCCCTCGTCGGTCCCTAACTCCACTTCCGTATCATTCCCCTCCTCTTCAAGACCTTCCTTGTCCCCAAGGATTAGAAAATTCAGCTTCCTAACTCGACCATCCCCGTAATCCTCATCAGGTGACTCGCCTGGATCGTCAGTCCTCAACTTGACCCTCTTACTCGATCTCTCGAACTCATAGTTCCTTTCCAATAATCAGTTGTGATTGGACCAAGAGTCTCCAACCACTGGCATCCAAGTACTATATCAGTCGCCTTCAATGGCAAGGCATAGAGATCCACTCTAATCCTCTGACCTTGAGCCTCCAACTTTACACCCTTGAAGAGAATATCCCCTCGTAGTGTTTCTCCGTTTGCTACTTTGACTCCAAAAGGTTTCACTTTAGTGAATGGAATCTCAATTTATTTAGACAACTCCTCGTCAATGAAGTTTTGCGTAGACCCACTATTGACCAGTACTTCCACCAATTTGCCTCTAACTTCAGCCGTGAATGTGATCATCTTCGGACCACGTTTCTTGCTTTTCACCATATGCAACAAGGACTCCTCCTGTGGATTTTCCTCCTCGCAATCATCCTCAATTTCTAACAAAAATACTTCCTTACCTTTGCACTTGTGGCCTGATGTGAATCTTTCATTGCACGAATAGCAAAGGCATTTTTCTCGTCGTCGCTGCATCTCTTCATCAGTCAAACGCCGTATGTTGCTTGTTGTTCGAACAGTCTCGCCTAACGGCTTGTACTCTGCTCTTGCTGTCGGTTCCTCGGTAGCTGCGTGTGTGCATTTTGCCTCAATGCGCACGTCACTCGTCCTGGCCTTGCGTACTGCCATCAAATGATCCTCATGTAGTCTCGCCGATTCCATGGCCGCTCGCATCGATCCTGGCCTATCCAACCTTACCTCCGCTGCTAATTCAGCCTTAAGCCCTCCAACAAACGTCCCCACTAGCGCACTTTCGGGCCAATCCCGCACCCTACTAGCAATGCGCTCGAACTCCTTTTGATACTCCCTTAGACTCCCAACTTGCTTAATTCTAGACAAAGCTTCATCGTAGTCGTGGTAGTCACTAGAGCCGAACCTTGTGATGAGTTCTTTTTCAAAATCCCTCCTACGCATGTGCTCGCCATGGTTCTTGTGCATCACCCATTGCCACCATACGTTTGCTTCTCCATCCAGATGATAAGCAGCAATTATGAACTCTTTCGTACCTTGGCACATCATTGATCTAAAAAAATTGCACAGCTCGACTCAACCATGCGTCCGGATCTGTTCCCGTGAACGTGGGCATGACAATTTTTGGTCGTGTACTTGCCCTTTCGTCCACCTGCTCATCGCGATCGTGGCACCCCCCAAGTCTCCGTGCGTCGCGCCGTCGGTCATCGCGGTGTGGCCTCCGCCCGTCATGTGTCGCATGCGACACGTACGATGCGTGTGACCGCCAGTCGTCATCCTCCTCGTGCCTTCGGTAATGATGTGCGCGCCCGTCATGCCGTCGCTGATAGTCGTGGTGGTGGTCCGCACGTGATGCGTGTGTGCCCCTCGATCGGCGATCGTCCTCGTGCTCGGTCCCGGTGCTTGCTGCCGTTGACCTTGACTCGTGACGTCTTCTTGGCCGCGTGTTCATGCGTGTAAGCTGCCCGGCCAGATCTTGGACCATAAGTTCGATCCTTCCCAAGTTCTCGTTGGTAGCATGTTGACCATCGCCGAGGATCTTCATGTTGTCCTCCAAGGCTTGAATCCTCTCTCGGTTTGACATCATAAATCTCTCTTTTTTTTTTTCTTTTTTTTTACTATAAAAATTCGAATAAATATTTGAACAAAAATAAAAAATAACAAAGAGAAATTCGGTGTAACACCCCGAGTTTATTAACGAAGGAAAATACCAGCTTTTAATATTAAGCTAGCTTTTGTTAAGAATAATCATGTTCATGTTCAAGTTCAAGTTATTCAGTTAGTTAAATTCCAAGATCGACGTAAAGTCGAAAGTATATATACGCTTAATTTTATTTATTAACCGAGTCAATGATAGTAATTAATCTCAGTCCGTTTATATTAATAAATGGACATCACCAGGTTGGGATTAATTATTTCAATGTTAACGTATTAATTGAATTGAGAATATTCGATTAATCATCAAAAGTTGAGTTCCAGTTAATTATTCAGTTTCAGTTAAAGTTCGACTATTAGTCGATAAGGTATTCGGTTTAATTATTTCAGTAACCGAATGAGTTTTCAGATTTAATTCCGATTCATTTATTTAATTAATGAGTTCAGGATTAATAAGTTAAGTTGACGAATTATTCGAAATATATCAATATTCGAAATTATCTATTTAAGTCAAGAATGTTTGAATTAATTTTCGAATATCACGTTTATGTTCGGAATAAATTCCGATAATTAATTCATGACTAATCGCTCGATAATTAAGTTTACCGAGCTTAATCATAGTAAATTGTGTGTTAAATGTCTTGCATTACCAAGACATTAACCTAATTAGCTCATGGTTCTCATTAATGGTGCTAAGTTGAAGCCTAAGTGTGAGTTAATTATATGTAATACACGTGCACTTGCTATTAGCCTAAGGAATTATTAAGTTAATAATAATCAAGCTTATGGCATGTTTAATGCCTAAATGCCGTGGTCTTGAGAGGGAGACCTATTTATGCTCCAACATCATTACCTTGACAAGTGTATGCATATTAGAGCTCACTAAAGATGACTAAGCTATTCAAAAGACACCTAAGGTCTTCTATGAGTTTCAAGTGGCGCAAGGCCATTGGAGAATAAATCTCTCCCATTTTCACCTTCGTTTTAATAAGAGTAGCAAGAATGAAATATCAGTTTTTCCTCAGAAAAGTTACTAAGCTCAAGTTAAGTATAATAAAGTTAGTTTAAGACATATTAAGCCATTGTATTCACGCATGTACGCGCCGACGAGGGAAACATGCACATCTTGCGCCAGTCATCGGAAGCTTGAAGAGGTAACAACCTTTTCATCCTCTTTTCATGTTAAATAAGATCATACGGGGTCATTATGTTCAGCCATGTTTAACAAATTATGAGATAATCCAAGTTAGACTCGGTTAGGCCGTGTTAAGCCAATACCGAGTGATGTTCGATTCTATTTGAATAAAAGAGTAGTTTATGTCTATTTGATCATTATAGATCATTTTATATTCAGCTAGTACCTGTTGGTCGAAGAAATTTCATGTTTAATCGGTGAGTTGGCCAAGGAACGTGAGCGGTGCACGTAGCGCATGCCACGGGACGTTCGAGGTCTCGTCGAATGAAGTTAAGTTATGGTCATAACCTCTCGAATTTGTTGTGTGTGATCCTTCAGGTTATGTGAAAATATATTAAGTCATGTCATGCTTGTCAAGAAAACAGAGTGTTCGGTTAAGGTAGCCCAAGGCCGTCGGCTACGCACGTAGTGCAAGCCATGGCCATGGATGGCTTAGTATGTTGTGTTGGTATTGTTCGATCGTTTTATAGGTAATTAATCATGTCCTAATAAGTTAGGATCAGCCATGTTAATTAAGGTTAAATCGGTCGGAGGAAATCACCGGACGGCCGACGGGGGTCGGTTGTTCTTATGATGTCCGCATGTCGCGGTCGCAGCGTACCGGCGGGTGTGCGTGTGGTACAGGTGATGCGCGGTGTAGGCGCCGCGTAAGGTCAGTACCCGCAGCAGGTAGCTGTTGGCGATGCGCGTGCGCACGCCAACACCCAGTCATGCACGCCAGCGTGGTAACGCACGCTAGCGCGCAATATCATGCGTCAGAGGCCCCGACAGCGCCCAACGGGTCGCTCGAGTAGCCAACGCCGCGGGTGTCGCTCAATAGCTACAGCCAGCGCCTGTGTGCACGTTCATGCGTTCAGGTACCTGTCGCGGTGCACAGCAGCGCCCGGCAGTGTTCAGCGGCGCTTGGTGCCAACGCTTGTAGCGTCTGGCAGCGCCGGTATTCCTTCATGCGCGACCAAAGAAGTCGTGCCCAACAGTCGCGCCCAAAGCCGCAGCAAGGTCGTGCGCCGAGTTAGCTGCCAACCGATTGGTCCGAGCAGATCGGCGATTCGGCCAGACCGGTTCAGACCTGTTTGGACCGGTTCGACCCAAATTTTATATTTAAGTCCTGATTCATGATGTCAGTTCCATTTTCAGTCAAATTTCTGGGTCCGGTTCAGATGAGTAAATTCATGTCAGTTTAATTCCTAGCTGGTCTCGGTTATACCGGTTAAATCCGTAAATCATGTTTAAGTCCTTTAGAGCATCTTAACATATTTAAACATTTATTTTATCAGCCTGAGCATAGTTAAGTAGTAGAAAATCAATAGTGAGTCTGACGGACTCTGATCAGATGTTGGAGTCCAATGGGATTCGAGATGGAGAGGTTGAAATTTGAAATAGTTCAAAATGCGTTCGATCCTTGCTTACCTTGCTTTCTCGGGCGCTGATTCTTGCTCGAACCTCCACGCTCTTTAGCACGAGATTTTGAGTCTCGCGTGCACATCTATGAATCAGTCCCGTCCTCTATTAATGAGAGATTTAGTAATTGTTTATATTATTTTCAGTTTGATCAGGATCCGATTATCAGCACTGCCTTTTCATTCAGACAGTTCAGGTGGGGACTCAGACTGGGTATTACATTGATTATAATTATTCTACCATGTTTGAGGTATGTATTATCAGTATCCGCTCGGAATGGTCACCGGTCCATTCTGGGTTCTAGTGGCCTTAATCTGCCCACTAGAGTGTGCACATGGTGTCCGGCATTAGATTTTTGCTGGCAGATGTTCAGGTATCAGGCAGGTGACGATATTATCTCACCATCAGTATCAGTTCATGATTATTCAGTACCGGTTTCATGTTCATGTTCATGCCAGGATCATGTTATTGTAATTATTTTCAATGTTTACTTTAGTACGAGTTTTCACAGAGCACAGTGGACTTTAGTGCTCACGACCCACTTTTATCATGTTTTTCAGGTCATGGAGTCGGGCCGGAGGTGTAAGATGACGAGCGGTTCAGGATTTTTGATCATGTGTTTGTAAATATTTTATTGATGATACGTTTCCGCTGTTCATGACTTTTGACGAACTTATCTTTTGATCAGACTATCAGTTAGTTAATACATTAAGTTAACCGTAGATTTTATTAAAGACTAAAAGAACGGTTTTTCAGAATAAGTCATGTTTTTACGGTAACACTTCGAATCAGTTTTCAAAAACTAATTGATCCATTTTGAAAAGTTTTGCGAAATTACGCACTCTGATTTTCATGACAAGGCGGGGTGTTACATTCGTCCCCTCAACAAAAGGTAATCACCGAACAAAATGAACAAAGGACTAAAAGGATGACACTTTTTTTTATTAAGACTAAATTTCAAAAAATAAAAGGGAACATTCGAACATAAACTCGAACCCCAACAAAAAATAAAGAGAGATTCGGCCCCTCAGCAAAAGGAAAACCGAAAAAAAATAAAAGATAAGATAGATAATCACACGATCAGCCCCTCTCAATGAAAGCACCAATGATGACGAATCGTGTACTTACCTATACTTGGGTTGTGAATAAACGTGCACTAGGGCCTTCGTTTATGCACGATAGACGTATCTAACAGACGCACTACGGCCTTCTCCTAGACACCGTGACTTCAAGACGCTCTAATGGCCTTCTCTCTGACACTGTATGTAAACACGCACTAACGGCCTTGCTTAGACATACGTTAAGAACGTAAGTTCCCTCTCAAGATTGGCCCACCAATTCAATACTCATTCAACATGTTTTAT
>CACSLK010034236.1:260735-273259 GCA_902706635.1 Striga hermonthica | reverse complement strand
ATATTTATAACCACGAGAATGGAACTGAGTCCAATAAGCTAGGAAAACGGATAATTTTAACCAGAAAAGAACAACAACAAAATCTTCGACGTAACCGAATAACAAAAAAAAAAGTTCTAGTGTACAAAAGCAACTTGAAATCCCCAGGTCTAGGTCTCTTAGGATCAGCAAATTTGATCGTTAATGGCTGATCATAGCCCTGAAATGGAAAAATCATATGATATACCAACTGTCTATGAGACGATATTGAATGCAGATGAAAGGAACTTACGCTCATGGTGTATGTTCTATTATGCGTATTAATGCTTCCTGTGTCATATCTCTCTGAGAAAATTTAACAAATCGGCATCCTTCAAACAAATGTATCACGAGTTACAAAACAAAACAAGAAAAAGAGATCATTCAAATATTAAATGCCACTTGTATAGGTTAAACAACCAGGTAATTCAAAAGTTGAGGTGTCTCAAAATAGAGGTAGGTATCCTTCATATTCTAGAGGTCAATCAAGATTCACCAACAGAAACAAAACATGTTCTCTATTTAGAAATGATCATTGAAGATACGATGACATTGAATGCATAAAGTATCTATGAATCAACCTTGGAAGCATTCCCAACAAGTTCACTCTTTAGCTTCACACTTTTCTTCTCTGCATCATACTCCCCTTTATGTAAAGTCGAAGCACACGTAATTTCTTATAAAAGAATATGAATGGTAGTGAAACTGATTACATGTGTGAAACTACAACAATCAGAACCTTATCAATATTATAAGGAAACAAAATGTAAGAATTAAATTAAAAGGTTGAAAATTAATACATGAGGTTCCTGCGAGACTTGACACTTGAAACTTGACAAGAGAAGATGATCATATATTCATTTTCATGCTTAAATACGAGCTGATTCCATTCACACATCGGTTCTTAGCTCTTTTACTTTTATTTTATTCTATTTTGAATATTAAGCATTTGTAAGTTGGAGGTTCTTTGGCACTTTGCCCATGAAACTTGGAAATACTAATGACATCTGAATTATATATGATTCATTGAATTTTACACCCAACGCTGACCAAGAGTTAAAACACCTTAAACTCACAATAAGTAAAAGTTACCTCCAACCCAGTAATGGGTTAAGTATAAAACATACAAAGTTAGGTTTAGGCATGCAAAAAAAGAGAGATTTCCAGAGTTTGGTATGCTCGGTGCATAACTCCCAGTAGCTTGGTGACAAGATGCAATTATCCGAATTTCATATACTATAATACAAGTCCCTCTCTAGTGCATTTCTGAAGCTAATTAACAATTGAAAGCAAAATTTGCGCATCTTACAGTGCATACGTAAGATGGTTTAGCAATTTGAATATGTTCACCTTTCACAGAATTTAGATTATATCAAGCCTCCGACTCCCACAGAAAATGTGTTCGTAAACATTAAAACATATACAACAAGTGCATCAAACTATTCAAAATTTCTAACAACACACTAAAAAACAAACAGTGATTGGCTTAAATTTAAAAGGTGAGAAGCTCTGAATTCTGTTGTGGCTTTGATAAACTTGGAAACTGAAAATTTGGCATGCACAAGAAGAGAAGATTTGGCATGATTACCGAGCAAATATCTGATTCAATAGTGAACTATATTTCTCATTTTGTTCAGAGCTATAATACCACACCACAAAAACCAGCTAAAACAAGTCATTATAATTCACTCGAGCGTTCGAAAAAGAACCACATCTCTACTAAAAGATCGTGCTACGTTCAACATTTATCTACCAACATCAGATACAATCAATTATCACACCATGACTAGAGAAGGCGGCCCGCAAGCTAATGCTTGCATACTGAGCCTACGACCACAATAGGGCTCGGCCGGGCTGAACTTTCTCACAGTTGCTTTCTTACAGGACCGAACCTTAGGTTTAATTTGAGTTCAATTTCTGATTTGAAACAGTAAAGGAGTGAGTACCTGGACTTGGACGACCAGTGCTCTGCGCTATAACAACTTCAATGGAGTCGTTGAGCTTCGGCCGCCAATACCCACTCTCCGAGTGCATCGGCTCATCGATGCTCAAATTCCATGTCTTTGAAGAACAACCTATCACCGGCTATAGAGATTTTGCAAATTGAAAAATTAGGGCTTAATTCAGTTTCTGATTCCCCCAAATTCGAGAGGGTGTACGTTAAAATTGAGCGACCTAAAAAAACGAACCTTGATGAATTTGATGAAAGCGGGCCTACCGAATCTCCTTGGAGCAGCAGGCCTCCTGAATCTCCTTGTAGCAGTGGACCTCTTCGAATTTCTCGAACCTCTGGTTGAATTTCTAACCGGAAATTCGTGTCTTGGTCGAGTTTTTGGTGAATTGTCTGGGAAAACTGCAAAGACGGTAGTGTGTGTGAGAATTGGGGGAAAAAATTGTAAAGTGAAATTGAGTGGGAAAACTAAAATGTAAAGTGAAATTTGATTGAAGGGTAAATTGGTACTCCTATATCACAACATGGCAAAATTCATATTTTTGCCATACATTGTTTTGGCTAAAATTCATGTTTTGTAAATTTATATGGTAAATTAGTGGTATTAACACTAAATTTCATTTTTATATATCAAAATAGTTAGATTTCATATTTTTAAAATATGTGGCCATTATTCATCTTTGGTTAACTTATATAGCTATTTCTTAGTATTAACACTTTTTTAATTTACATAACTTATATTTTAAAAAAGTATACACATAAACCTCATATCTTTTTGCAATGCTTGTTATATTTCCTTGATTTAAAAAAATAAATATTTTATTTTAATAAATGAGTGAAAATATGTTACCAATTAATTAATAAATGTTACATGAAATGTGATTTAACTAAAATAATACATAGTTTGTGCTACGTTAAAAAAAAAATACTAAAAGTGTTATTTATGAAGTGTTACCTTTTAAAAAATGTTACATACAAGTGTTACGTATTCGTAAAATGCTACAAAAGTGTTATCTAAATATTGCATTATATAATATGATACAAATACATGTTACATAAAATCTATTTTCTAAAATATGTTACAACGTAGTGTTACTTAAAGTAACTTTTTTTGTAGTGTATATATTTTAGGTACTCTCGATCACAAAATAATATAAAATAATAAACAAAAAATTAATATAATAAATATATTTTATAATATAAATTATAAATTTTTTAGACATTTATGTTAATTCGGTTAATTGATCAAATACACCACTTATTTTTGTTTTATTTTAGTTTGGGATAATCATTAAAATCGAGTACATATTAGTGTTGGACATATTGCATACTAGTGACTGTCAGATTGCACTTTTACCGACTGAAACCCACCGAACTAAGATTTTGGTTTTAATTTTATATGTCTGTTTAATAATCTATTTTTTTACTCTTAAAATATTGGTAATTTCGGTACAATATCAGTTTTATTTTTAAAATAGTCGAAATAACCGGATCGACTAAACTGTATAAAAACATTATTTAGTTATATATTTATATAAAAATAATATTTTTCCAACCAAAAATATATAAATGTATATATATAAAATATTATATAAAATACTAAAATACTAAATATGATTTATACTCTAAACTATATTTTAATTCAATTATTTTGGTTAATTTTATTAACCGATCAAATAAACTAATTAATTTTGTTAGGTATTAGATTGAGTTGAGACAAAAGATCTGTCCGTTCATAATGTACAATAGCGACAATAGCGACCGACAGTTAGCACAATATTATTAGATGACTTGCACATTAACGTATGATGAGTTGCACATTATTGGGCATATTATTTATTACTATTGAACATGTATTGGTTTCCAATATAATTGATTTCCAATATACTTAAACTTTATTAATTTGCAAATGAATTCCTAATACTTATCTAATTTACAAAAACCAAGTCCCCAAATTCCACCCAATATCTAATTTACACAAGTCAAGCCCCTAAATTCAGGTAAAAAAAAGGCACTAAATTCCATACCCTCCAAGACCTCAGCCTCTCGTCATTAAACTCGCCGCAGATGTTCACACAAGTGACCGCAGGCACGTGTGTATATTGAAGAAAACATCATAAAGCTAACAGAATTCATTGAGTTTCACACTCAACATTTTCGAAATCGGCAAACACACAGGCTACAACATTTCATAAAATTTACTATCAACAATTAAAGCAATTAAAGATTATCCCCAATTCACAATCACCAATTCACATTCACGGGCCAGTGGTCACAGCCACACTCAGCCAACTATATTAACCAAAAAAAAAAAGACTCAGCTCTAGAAAATGCCTGGCCTAGCGTCGACCGGAATGGGGCAGTAAGGATGGTGGCGCAGTGGCGGAAGGCGTTGGATCTGGTGGCAGGGGGCTGCGGCGGAGAAGCGGCTCATCGGCGATTCGGTGGTTTCGTGAGATTGGCAGAGAGCGAGTCGGAGAGAAACAGAGAGAGACATACGACGGCGATCGGCGGTGACAGGGAACTACGGGTGGCACGTGCAGGAAGGGTCGTGGGCGTGTTGGGAAAATATTGGTTTTAGGGGGATGGATGGTGGTGGGTCCCACCTGTGAGGGGATGATTTAAAAAGTCTAATTTACCCTTAATTGGTATATTTGATAATAATAATTATGTTAATTTACTGTATTGCCATTAATGATTGACCACATTTGACTCTATTCTAACCATGGATATAATGTATCTAATGGACTAAATTCATTCTTATTTCTTTCATTGTACTCTTTTCTCACTTGAGCGCACTTCTATATATATATATATATATATATATATATATATATATATATATATATATATAAACCGAACAATTAGAAGGAAAATATAGTGTTGATGTGGCCTTAATTATTTTCCACTTGCCACCACTAGATTAACTTTAGGTGCTAACTCATCAAGGTAAAAGATTAATCATCACCTTAACTCTTATTAATATGACACGTGGGAGCTTAAAGATAAGGAAAATATTTTCTTGGAGAATTTAGTACGGCAATTGAAAAGAACTAGTCAATTGCTACGGCTTTTGAAAATTAATCATGCTTAATTACTCAATTAAACATGATTAAATGCTAAATTATGAAATTAGTCATGATACTTAATTACTAAAATTATTTCAAATGTAAACTTGACGTTGAAAATAATTTTAGATAATCTCGACTGAAAATAATTTAATTTCGAAAATAATATTCGACAATATTATTATATCGGAATTAAATACATGATTAACATGACGGAATATTCCTGACTTTATAATTTAATTCCGGACTCATTAATTAAATAAACGAATCGAAATTAAATTAGAAAATTTATTCGGTTACTAAAATAGTTAAACCGAATAATATATCGACTAATAGTCGATCTCGGAATATAACTAGCTGATTTAACCTGAACTTGAACATGAACATGATTATTTATTAAAAAAGGCAGCTTAAAATTAAAAACTAGTATTTTCCTTTATTAATAAAATACGGGGCGTTACAGAACTGGTTTATTGGTGTATCGAAAAGGTTACTTAACGATAGCAGCTCAGGTTGAATCGGGAAACGCAATCCCGACATTATTTGATCTACAAAAAAGGTATAACAACCCCTGGGAGGATAACGGAAGTCGTCTTCGGGCTTTGGGGCAACTAAGGCCAAATCAGAAGGAAGACCACTGTACTCTCTCAAGCCATCAAATTCGGCTGCAAGAGCATAAGAAAACAATATTAAGAACTATGCCACACGATAAGACTCGATCAGGGAAATCAGTACTAGTAAATAAATAAGGCTTGTCCTTTATGAAAGATGACTAGAGGAACCTAGTGAAAGATACCTCGGGGAATCAAGTCGAGGCAAGAAGATGCAAGAGCTCGAGGAGCTTCGGGATCCTCACAAAGTGCGCCCGAAAGCAGCGCCTGATTGTACACATCCCAATCGATACCAAAGGATGAGGCATTAGAATTAACAGAGTCCTCTGGTTCAGTGTTCTGATAACACGAACCAACATCGACTAAGTGGACGGAGTCCGAGCCCGAATAGCCATCATTTCACAGGCCAGAGAACCCGAGACAGGATCAGAAATGGGGTCGAGGTCGGAATCTAAAAAAGAGAAAGAAAATCAGTAGGTATGGGAAGATACGACCGAGATTCGACTCTAAAAGGTAAGGATCGACAAAAGGATCAAAGAGACACAGAAGGCAATTCGACAATAGGAAGAATGAGGGAAGAAATAAGGAAAATATTCCTCGCATCGACTCGATTTGACAAATGAAGGTCAAGTCATGAAAAGAAATCCCTCATAACGAGACGACTAACAAACGAAAACACTTGAAGGAATGGAAAATCCACGATCAATGATGTAACAAAAAAATCGCCAGAAATTCATGTAAAATGCCCAGAAAACCCAACGAACATACAAGCCCCAAGCATATTACCCAGAAAAGCAAAAAAGTTTTTATCTTGAACACATCAATAAATCGAAAAGCAAATAAAACTTACTCATACTCATTATAATCGACAGAGAAGTCCTTAAAGATCCGATAAGAGCGTCGGAAAATAAAAGGAGTGCCGGAAAGCTTGAGACGCTGTATTTGCCGGAGAAACAGAGAGTTCGAAGAGTCTGGGTGCGAAAAGTAAAGATAAGAAAAGGGAAGAAGTAATTATAAGGAAAGCAGAAAAACCCTAACCCTCAGATTAAAGTCGTATTCAATGGTTGAGATGGGGCACGAAGTACGAAGCGGTGGAGAGAGAAAGTGTCTTATCTTTTGAATTTTGAAATTTGAAAAGATTTAGACTTATCCAACCAATTCGAAATCTAATTAGATAAATGTCACTTTACAAGTCGAAAAAGCAAGCAGGTACAACGAAGAGCAACGACAAGCGACAGGATATGAGAAAAGACTCGAGTGAGACTTTCAGTCGCCAAAACTTACTCTTAAGCTCAGATTCGCTTCGAGTAATTTTTGGGAGGACTAGATGATATAGCCATACTATCGTATAACGGTTTACACTATCAAGGATTCTGAAATTACCGAGCCGACATAGCCAAAGTCGACTCTTTCATCATATTCCCTATAATATCTCCAAATAGGGGTCCAGGTACCCCTCGGTCGATTTCTGCATGTCGACTAGTATAAGTCGATCTCCCTAGAAAGACAGATAAGCGCATCAGGGTCTACCGACGATTAAAAACGACCCCGTCGACTCGAGTTGCTAAGACCCGAGTCGACTGAGGGAGTCCCGAGGTTCACAGATCCCCGACAATCTGATGAACTTCAATACATCATAGGAAGCTGTTGAGGATAAGGAAGAATCTAGATGCTGACTAGGAAGTGGACAGAATGCAAACCGACCAGGGCATTTTGGACACTTCCGGTAAGTCGGCCAGGGCACTTTGGGGACTTCAGGTAAATGTTTCACATCTATATAAAGAGCTGAGGTAACTCCAAAACCCTAACTACCATTCATTTTACATTCTTCTCCATTACTGTTGTTGCTCTCTCAGAGCAGCTCTCTTCTTCTTTCTCATATATTGACTTGAGCGTCGGAGGCTCTACGCCGAAAACCCCTCCGGCGTTGAGTTCTTGCAGGTGTTCTTGCGGTTCAACAACGGTTCGGAGGCTATCAAGTCAGATCTGAGCTCATTCCCATCGGTTCATTTTAGATCCGGACGATTTCTCATCGGTTCGTTCCAGATCTAAGAAGAGACCCATCAATGTGTATAATTTCAGAGTCTCGGTTTAATGTTCGAGTCTTACCATTTTGTTATTCGTATTTTTTTTCGTTCATACCGTTATTCTAGTCATTTTGTTCTCGAGTCAAAACCCATTTTTTTAGCGTATTTCTAAATGTCATATATTGTTATGTTCGTATGTCTACTTATTAGCCGAAATCCAGTTGCAATTGGAAGTGATATTTGGTCGAACTTTATTGTCCAACCCAAACTTTGTTTTTTTTAGATCAGTAGCAGGTTCTTCGAGCTCTGTCTTTTTAAGTTCAGTAGCAGGTTTTTGTTTACATTTATTTACATAAGTGTGCAAAGTAACTTGCAAGAAGCGCCTGTAGCCTAGTGGTGCTACTCTCGCATTGGGCGCGGGAGATCCAGTGTTCGATCCTTTGTGCCCGCATTACATTTTTATTTTCCCTAACATAGAACTACTAGAAGCGCGGGCTTCACAGCCCACGAGCGGCCCGCGCTCGACCCGTTACTCTCTCTGCCAGCCAACCCGCGAATCCCTCTCCCTAGCCCGAGTTTCAAGCATTTTTCTGTGGCCCATTTAGCGCGTGAGTGGCACAAATTCTTGGCTGCATTGGGCCAGTGTTTGGGCAGTGAATTAATTCGTCCTTTTCTGATCTATTTTCTGATCTGGAGTCCGTTTTTAACACCGTTTTTATTTTTAAAAATATTTTCAAAATGATAAAAAAATTTGAGAAATATTATTTGAAGTCCCGAGACTCCAATTAAATTCTCCGAGTCCCATTTTTCAAAAATGAGAGAGTTCCATGTCCACGAAAAATTCGATTAAAACCCTTAAGTCTTAATTTTTATTAAGTATGGGTTTTATGTAAAATTCGAGTAGTGATATATGTTGTTGATTTATTATCTCACTAAATGTAGGTGTTTGAAGAGTCGAACCCTCGACCTACGTACTTACTTTTGATTGATATTCTACCGCAGTTTCCAGGTGGGTTTACTTATAAAATTATCTATGCCATACGTGTGTTTAAGTGTTTGGTTGGTATGATCAATGTATGCATGTGAACCATGTAACCTACCGATGTGAGCTGTTACGGTCGTCGGTACGGTTGTCCCCGCCGGGTTACGGTACGGTTGCCCTTGCGAGGCAAGTCTTCTTAAGACCTAATGATAGGCCATGTCCGTTACAGTGGCACGCACTCCCGTCGTGAGGGTTTATGCATCCCCTTTTCGCGACTAATGATAGATGTGCACATGAGTGAGTTATTGTTGTGATTATTAGGAGATGAGACACGATGATTATTGATTTATATTCATACTGCGACCATACCATCTTTACATGTACTATTTATGTGCATAGTGGTGAGCACGTTGTTCATCTAGTGCTCATCCCACCTGCTCTTCACTGATGCAGGTTAAGCAGGAGCTGGGTGACGAGAAGAGGCGAGTGGGTTGGTCATTTTATTTATTGCTTCTGTATGAATAAATAAGGCTTTATGAACCTTTATGTTGAGACTTGATTAAACCATTTTCCAGAACTTATGACTTGCTTGTTTTTGGAAACTTGTGGAACCCGGATGTTGGGTATTATGGTTTGGTTATATATTCATGTTAAGAATTATGTCTCGTGATGTGTTCTGGTTAATTAAAACCATTTGTGAAAAACGGGTAATGAATTGGGTAATGAATCCCCGTGAGCCCAGATAAGACCTGGGTTACAATTGCAACCGTGCGGGTCACTATGCCAGTGTCTGCCCCGAACCGAAGAGACAGCAACACCAGCAGGCCCTTCCCCAGCAGCGTCAGCAGCAGCTTCCCCCACCGCCACCTCATCAGCAGCATCAGCAGCCCCCACCGTTCCAGCAGAGGGCTGGGGGTCAGGCCCGTGTCTATACCATTACCCATGATGAGGCCGCTCGCAACACAGGTACTATGTCCGAAATGCTTTTTATCTCCAACGTACCTGTCTTTGCTTTATGTGATACCGGTGCTACCCATTCCTTTATTTCTTCTCGTTGCTTGGAGGCCTTATCTATTAGCACTGTGCATGCTTGTGATCCTCTCGAGGTTAGTTTAGCCTCGGGAAAAATTATTATCTCTGATTCAGTGGTTCGCAATCTTCCTATTTGTATCGGTGGTCGAGTTTTGGAGGCTGACGTCTATGTAATTGATATGCGAGACTTTAACGTGATTTTGGGCAGGGACTGGATCACCCGTTACCGAGCCGATATCCGGTGCCAGGAGCGTGAAGTCACCCTTTATCCTGTTTCTGGTCAGCCTATTGTGTTCTTTGGGGTGAGTTCGAGGACTGTGCCTCGGGTCATCTTTTCTATGCAAGCTAGGAAGAGCCTTTTCAAGGGTAGTTGTCAAGGCTATCTTGTTTCTATGGTATCCGACGATGTTGATGAGCGGGTGCCCGAGAGAGTATCTATCGTTTGTGAGTACCTCGACGTCTTTCTTTATGATTTGCCCGGAGGACCACCAGACCGCCAGGTGGAGTTCACTATTGACCTAATTCCGGGATCCGGCCCTGTTTCTAAGGCCCCTTATCGTATGGCGCCGAAGGAGCTTCAAGAGCTCGAGGCCCAGACCCAGGAGTTGCTCAAGCTCGATTTTATTCGTCCGAGTTTCTCGCCGTGGGGTGCGCCAGTCCTATTCGTGAAGAAGAAGACGGATCTATGCGCATGTGCATTGACTATCGGGAGTTGAATGCCCTTACAGTCAAGAACAAGTACCCCCTTCCCCGTATTGAGGACCTTTTCGACCAGCTGAGAGGAGCCAGCATATTCCCAAAGATTGATTTGCGATCTGGCTATCTTCAGCTGAAGATCCGGGAGTCGGATATTTCCAAGACTGCTTTCCGTACCCGCTATGGCCACTATGAGTTCGTAGTCATGCCTTTCTGACTAAGTAATGCCCCGGTCGTGTTCATGGACCTTATGAATAGGGTCTTTCATCCTTTCTTGGACCCGTTCATCATTGTGTTCATCGACGGCATTCTGTTCTATTCCCGAGATATCGATCAACACAAGGAGCATTTGAGGATTGTGCTGGAGACTCTTCGCCGCGAGAAGTTGTATGCTAAGTTCTCGAAGTGCGAGTTCTGGTTGAACCGTGTAGCATTCCTTGGCCACATTGTTACAACTCGAAGCATTGATGTGGATCCCAGCAAGATTGAGGCGGTGAGCAAATGGGATACGCCAAGAAGTGTCGTAGATGTTCGTAGCTTCCTGGGGTTAGCAGGATACTACAGGAGGTTTATAGAGGGCTTCTCGAAGATAGCCCAGCCACTGACCAACCTTACGAAGAAAGCCGTGAGGTTTGATTGGAGTCCTCAGTGCGAGGAGAGTTTCCAGGAGTTGAAGAGGAGGCTCACTACCGCGCCTGTCCTATCTATACCCGACCCTACTTTGGAGTTCACCATCTATAGTGATGCTTCGAAGATGGGTTTGGGTTGTGTCCTTATGCAGCAGGGGAAAGTCGTAGCCTATGCTTCGAGGCAGCTGAAGCCTCACGAACAGAACTACCCCACTCATGATCTCGAGTTAGCTGCTGTTGTTCATGACTTGAAGATTTGGCGGCACTACCTCTATGGAGGCAAGTGTGAGATCTTTACCGACCACAAGAGCCTAAAGTACATCTTCATTCAGAAGGAACTGAACATGAGGCAGCGTAGATGGTTGGAGCTGGTCAAGGACTATGACTGCAACATTAGCTATCACCCTGGGAAAGCTAACGTGGTAGCCGATGCCCTTAGTCGGAGGAGTCATGGCCACCTATCTTGCTTGTTTACAGGGCAGGATGTCCTTCTTCGGGAGTTCGAGCGATTCCAGCTAGAGGCAGTGGAGTCGATTTCAACAGCCGGGGGCATGTTGGCCTCTTTGGTTGTGGGAACGACTCTTCGAGAGAGGACAGTCGCCGAGCAACCGAATGACCGTTTCTTATGGCGGATGAGAGAGTTTTCAGCAGCTGGTAGAATTGTGGATTTGCAGTTGCATCTGATGGGGCCTTGGTCTTCGAGGGTAGACTTTATGTCCCGAAGGTGTGGGAACTGGGAAGGGAGATTTTGAGAGAGGCCCATAGTGCTCCGTACACCATCCATCCTGGTAGCACGAAGATGTATCAGGACCTGAGAAAGTCTTTCTGGTGGCGAGGCATGAAAAGACAAGTAGCAAAGTTCGTGGATGGGTGTCTGGTGTGTCAGCAAGTGAAGGCTGAGCGCCAGAAACTGAGAGGCTTGTTGCAGCCCCTTGAGGTTCCCCTGTGGAAGTGGGAGTGCATCACCATGGACTTCTTAGTGGGACTGCCGAAGTCGAAGGGCGGGTATGATTCTATTTGGGTGATAGTGGATCGCCTTACGAAGTCTGCCCATTTTCTGCTAGTCCGGATGACCATGAAGGCGAGTGATTACGCCGAATTTTTCGTCAAGGACATTGTTAACCTTCATGGGGTGCCCGTGGAGATTGTTTCGGATCGAGATGCCAAGTTCACATTCCAGTTCTAGAGGACGTTGCACCGGGCCATGGGGACGAGGTTGGAGTTCAGTACAGCCTTTCACCTCGAGACAGATGGTCAGTCGGAGCGTACGATCCTGTACTTGGAGGATATATTGAGAGCTGTGGTGTAACACCCCGGACCAAAAATTATATTAGTAGCTCGACTTATTTATCGAAATTAGTATTATTTTAATTATGCAGAGAATTATTAAAGTTAATTACATAATTTATTTATTTTCAAGCCCAAGTAGTATTTTAAATAATCGAGCCTAGTAGCAATTATTTATCCGAGCCCAAGTCGTTAAAATCGAGCCCAATCTATTAGGCCCGAT
>CACSLK010034236.1:221074-231989 GCA_902706635.1 Striga hermonthica | reverse complement strand
CAACCTGCCCACCCCAAGGAATGTTCTAAACAAGCGACCACCCAGCCCCAGGGCCTTATTCCTGGTGGATTTTGGTCTTCACATTTGCCCACCCAGAGGAATGTTCTAAACAGGAGATCTTTCGACCAACCTGCCCACCCCAAGGAATGTTCTAAACAAGCGACCACCCAGCCCGAGGGCCTTATTCCTGGTGGATTTTGGTCTTCACACTTGCCCACCCCGAGGAATGTTCTAAACAGGAGATCTTTCGACCAACCTGCCCACCCCAAGAAATGTTCTAAACAAGCGATTCTCAAGTCAAACCATACCATACATATCTTGTCATCCAAATCATACCAACATTCCAAGCATAAAAAGATGTACAATAAAGCGAATAGGATCGGAAAAATCATTAAACTTCATTGTCTTTTGAGCAAACTTTGCAATTTACATTTCCATTTGAATTTCTCAGCTTTCTTTTCGAAAGAAATAAAAATTTTCACACATAATATTTTATAAAATTAGCTATGTTCCATGACCTGGCGAGTGATCGGCCTTCAGCATCCTTCAGCGAGTACGCTCCTCCTGCGTGCACTCGCTCGACCAAGTATGGTCCTTCCCAGTTTGGCTCCAGCTTCCCCACATGTTTGAGCACGTCGACACACTTCCAGACCAGGTCTCCCACTTGGAACTTACGAATTTTCACTCTTTTGTCGTGGGTGACTCGCATCCTCTACTTGTACGCTTCCACCCTGACTGCCGCTCTCCCGCACAGCTCCTCGATAGTATCTAAGGCACCATCATCAGATCCTCGTTCTGTTCAGCATTGTACGTGCTCGACCTCTGGGAAGATAACTCGATCTCGACCGGTAGCAATGCTTCCATCCCATAAGCTAAACTGAACGGGGTTTCCCCCGTGGTCGACCTTGGAGTTGTGCGATACGCCCAGAGTACGGAACTCAGCTCATCGACCCATGCTCCTGAGGCTTTCTCCAACTTTGTCTTCAGCCCATTCAGTATAATTCGATTGGTTACCTCGACCTGGCCGTTAGCTTGCGGATGGGCCACGGAGGCAAAGTGTTGCTCGATTTTCACACCATGCTCGAATCCGCTTCCCATTGAACTGAGTGCCGTTATCGGAAATCAACACTTTGGGAACACCAAAACGGCAGCAAATGTTATTGTATATGAATTTAATTACTTTCTCTTCTGTAATCTTTGCTAAGGGCTCGGCCTCCACCCACTTTGTGAAATAATTGACCGCCACTATTAAGAACTTTCTTTGCCCGGTGCCCTGAGGCATCGGCCCCACCAGGTCGATACCCCACTGGGCGAATGGTATAGGAGCACTCATCGTTGTCATGGCTTCGGCCGGTTGGTGGATAAGGGGGCCGTGTTTTTGGCATTGCAGGCACTTCTTCACCATCGTCTTCGCATCTTCTCTCATCGTTGGCCAAAAATATCCTGCCCTCAAAATTTTCGCGACCAAGGCCCCTGACTTACTATGGTCACTGCAACACCCTTCGTGCATCTCACGTAGCACGTATCGACCTTCTTCCTTAGTAACACAACGCAAATGCGGTCCTTCATATGAGCGTTTGTAAAGAATGCCACCATGCTCAAAAAACCTCCTGACCACCTTTATTGCTCCTCCCCTCAGCTCCTCCAAGATCGGGGCCCTCCAATCCACCACCTCTTCGATCTTCGCCACTTCTGCTTCGATCATACTCTTTTCAAGATGCAACAGGGTGACACTTCTACTCTTGCAATCAACCAGGCTCTGGGCAATCTTCGACAATAGGTCTGCTCGACCATTCTCTCCTCGAGGAATTTGTATTAGTTCGAACGAATCAAACTCCTCTTTCAGCTTCTTCATCTCATCCACATATTTCTGCATCCGATCCTCCTTGACTTCAAACCCTTCTTGAAACTGCCCAACCACCAGTTGAGAATCGGAATGCACTTGCAATTTTTGAGCTCCTCCTGCTTTGGCTAGACTCAAGCCCTAAATCACTGCCTCGTACTCAGCTTCGTTATTGGATACCTTGAATCCCATTTTGGCCGCAAACTCCAAGTAATCGCCTTTGGGAGAGACAAGGACAATTCCCAGTCCTGCCCCGCTTCGGGCCACAGATCCATCCACAAACAACTTCCATAACCCCTCCAACTCCTCCTCGGCTTTCGTGCCTTCCTGGATAAAATCAGCCAACACCTGTGCTTTTATGGCCCTCCTTGGCTCGTATATCACAGAATACTCACTCAACTCGACCGCCCATTTCACCAATCGACCATAAACCGATGGCCGACCAAGTGTTTCTCCTAGCGGCATATTCGTTCGCACCTTCACCTTATGGTTCAAGAAATAAGGTCTTAACTTTCGAGAAGTTACAACCACATCTAAATCGCACTTCTCGATCTCCGAATATCTTGTCTCGGCCCCCTGCATCACTCTTCTTACATAGTAGATAGGAGATTCCGCTATTCCTTCTTCACGTAACAACACCGAACTCACGGCCCTCTCTCCAATAGAAATATATAGCACCAGCTCCTCGGCCTGCATGGGTTTAGCCAGTAATAGAAGGTTGGCCAGCACCCCTCACAGCTCCACGAATGCCTTCTGTGCCTCATCCGTCCATTGGAATTTCGCACTCTTCTTTAACGTTTTGAATAATGGGCCGCTCCTCTCCACCACTTTCGATATGAAAAGACTCAGCCCTGCAATTCGACCGGCTAAGATCTGCACCTCTTTAACATTCGCCGGCAGTTTCATCTCCATCACAGCTCGAACCTTCTCCGGATTGACTTCAATACCTCTCTTGGTCACCAAGTAACCCAAGAATTTTCCCGACCTCACCCCAAAAGAGCATTTGGTGGGGTTCAGTTTCATCCCATACCTTCGTAATGTTAGGAACGTTTCTTTCAAATCCCGCACGTGATTCAACCCCTCCTTACTTTTCACCAACATGTCATCCACGTACACCTCCATGTTCCTCCCCAGTTGTTCCTTAAAGATTTTATCGACCAGCTTCTGATACGTCGCACCCGCGTTCTTTAGGCCGAACGGCATGACCACGTAACAATAGATCCCTCGACTTGTTACAAAACTCACCCGCTTCATGTCCTCTCTCGCCAAGGGAATCTGATGGTATCCCTGGGAGGCATTCATCAGGCTCAACAGCTCGTATCCTGCCGTTGAATCGACCAATTGGTCAATACTTGGCAGCGGGTATAGGTCCTTCGGGCATGCTTTGTTCAGATCGCGGAAATCAATGCACATCCTCCACTTCCCTTCCGCCTTTGACACCATCACCGTGTTCGACAGCCATTCGGGGAATTGAATCTCTTTGATATGTCATGCTCCCAACAGTTTCTCGACCTCCTGCTCGATGATCTTGTCCATCTCCTCACCATGGTGCCTTTTTTTCTGCTTCACCGGCCTCACGCTGAGGTTGATGTTTAGCCGATGCTCGATCACCTCCGCACTTATTCCCGTTAACTCCTCTACTGTATAGAAAAAAAATATCAGCGAACTCCCTAACCAACTGGACCAGCCTCGACCGAATAGGCTCTTTCAGATCCTTTTCGATCCTGAACTTTCTCCCTTCACACCCTTCGATCATCTGAATCTCCTCGACTTCTTCCCCAGGCTGGATATCCATTTTCTCCTTTCCTTTCTCCACTCTTTTCTTATCCTCCTTCGACCTCGATCCCCCTGGTCGATTAATCTCCTCCCCCTTCGACTCAGCCTTCCTCTTCGCCAACTGCTTGTTATTGCTGACCGTTGTTTGGTAGCAACTCCTCGAAGTGAGCTGATCCCAGGCAATCTCCCCTACGTTTTCACCCACTGGATATTTGATCGTCATGTGGTACGTGGATACGACCGCCTGGAATGCATTCAAACTCGTCTGCCCTATGATGATATTATAGGACGACTCAGCCCCTACAACCACAAATCTCACCATGCGCACCTTCCTCAACTCTCCCGATCCCAATGCCACGGGCAAACTGACCTCTCCCATCGGCATGACTTCTCCCCCATTAAAGCCGTAAAGTGTCGTGGTCACCGGTTTCAGCTCCATACTCAGTTCCTTGTTAATCTGCACAAAACAATCATAGAACATCACATCTATCAAACTCTTGGTGTCAATGAACACCCTCTTCACATTGAAGCCTGCGACCTTCGCGGTTATCACCAAAGCATCATTGTGCGTCAGGACCACTCCCTCGACGTCCTCCACCTTAAAACTTATCACCGGCATGCGGGCCGTAATTCTTACCTCCTCTCTCTTCCTCTTCACTGCTCGAGCATGCTCCTTCCTAGCCCTATTCGAGTCACCATCAGTTGGCCTGCCGGAGATCATGTAAATAGTTCCTCTCTTCATCGGGGCCTCTCCTCCATGTCCTCCCTTATCACCATCTCTCCTTGGCTTCTTTCCTCGACCGTCTCGACCATCTCCCTCCTCATCTCTATAGCTCCTTTCCTCCGAGTCTTCCCTACACCTTCTCCTTCCTTTCCCCTTCACCCTATCATGATACACAAATTCTTTCAAGTATCCTGCTCGAATCAGCCTCTTGATCTCATCTTTCAAATGTCTGCAATTCTCTGTGGTGTGACCATAATCTCGGTGAAAGCGACAGTAAATATCCGACCTGGGTCAAATTAGGCCTGTAAACCTCCTCTTCGGCCAAGTCACATCCTCACTCGGCATCTTCTGCTCCATGGCCTCGAGAACCTCCGTCATATCTTTCCTCAAAGGCGTGAACGTGTGGTATCTTTGTCTCTCAAACAACATCGGCCTCCTCTGCCACTCATCCATCTTCTCCCTTTTCGAATCTCGACTCTCTCTTAGAGGTGATGCCCTTTTCTGCCCACTTCGCTTGGGCGAATTCCTCCTCAGCGATCTCCCCCTCTGCGGACTTTTCACCTTTTTTGGCTCTGGTCGAGCCACTCCCTCCAACTTGGCGAACTCCATCTCCATTTCCTCCAAGTTAATATACTTCCTGCACCGCTTCAGCACATTCTCATACGATCGAGCAGGGGTTTTTGCTAGGGAAGTTCGACAAGGCCCTGCTCGAAGACTCCTTATCAATCCGCCCGCCTTCACCTCATCCGAAGCCGAGTGCACCTCTAAACATGTTTGGTTATATCGAGCAACATACTTCCTTAATGATTCCTTCTCCCCCTGCCTCATCGCCATCAAAGTCAAATACGTTTTCTCCTGCACCACCGCGCTCGAATATTGATTGATAAGCTTGCCAGTAAAATCCTCAAAGCTCGCGATAGACCCAGGTGGAAGTTGGTGAAACCAATCGAGTGCTCCCCCACGCAAGGTCGATAGAAATTCCCTGCAACAAACAGAATCAGAGTACCCATGTAGCACAGCCATATTTTCAAAGGTCCTCACATGCCTCGATGGGTCAGATGACCCGTCATACACCAAGTTGGTCCTCTTGAAATTATTTGGCAACGGAGCAGCGAGAATCTCCCTTGAAAAGGGATGCCCTCGAGCTCTCCTCTCCAGCCTCCCCTCCACTTTATCTTGTAGTTGGCACAACTGCTCCGCCATCCTCTCCATCGCCCGATCTCTTCCAGCTCCTCCTTCTCCATAAATAGACACATCTTCATCTTGGCTTCCGGCCACCGTGGTTGGCGCAGTGGTGGCATGAGAAGTATGACTTGCAACTTGCTGCACCGCCTGCGCCGCCGCGGCCGCCGCTATCCTTTGCATCTCCTCCCGGGTCATTGCCACCATTTGTTGGTCGGGGATTTGTACAGCTGCCTGTGGTGGCACTCCTCCTTGTGCCAACACTCCTCCCTGCCGTTGTATTGGATCTGGTGGTGGTGGTGGTGGCATCGCCGCTGCCGCTGCTACCCGAGCCTCCTGGGCCTGACTGGAGCTGGCATTTCCTCCGGGAATCACCATCGTCACTCCTACACCTTGGAAGTTAGGTGCGGGAGTGATCGGAGTCTGCGATGGGCCAGAAAAGCCCGGAGGGGGGCCGTGCCCCAACGGCCTGGTCGTCGTCCAAGCTTCATCGAACGTCGACTGCAAGTTTTTAGGAATTCCGTCCGCCATAACTGAGCTTCAAACACAACTTTTTGAACAAAATTCCCACAGACGGCGCCAATAATGCAAGTGTAAGCGTCCGGGTCCGGTTTGGAGTAGATCGGTTCTTGTCCTCGCCGGTAGAACGCCGGAAACCTGCAAATAACTCTTACACCGGGGGTTGTGTCCGGTGAAGAGCCTCCGATGCTTAAGTCAGTATGTGTATGAGTATACTGGGATTGAGAGAATGAATAGAATGTGTTCTAGGGAAAAGGCTCACCCCCTTTATATAGGGGCGAGATACCTGCCCTAATAGCTGCCCGGATAAGGATGAGCTGGTTGCCCAAGCTGCCCGTCCGTACTCTGGCACGCCGCGCACATGTCAGAGGTGGCGCAGGGCGTTGGGAGCTGTCAGAGGTGGTTATCGCTGTCACCCAATATATCGTCGACACGTGTCCCCCCTGCACATGGGGTAAATATTCTCTTGGGACTCAGTTGGAGGGTCTTACGCGCGCCTGTGATATACGCGCCCATGACTAGACCGTCTGTTAGCTCCTCGAAGCGATCGACCTGTTGAGGCGAATAGGTTACTCGATCATGCATCTAGTCGAGCGATGGGTTGCTCGATCGTTAGTCTGGTCGTACGTTGGGTAGCTCGGTTGCTCGTCTGGTCGAGCCTTGAGATACTCGAGCGTCAATTCTCCCGCCTTTTTGGCTCGGCTTGCTTCCGGTTTGGCCTCCTCGACCAGCCAAGTAGGCCGGTTTATCCTTTAGTATATAATATCCTATATCAGAATCCCATGCAATGCACGGATAAGAGATATTCATTAATATTTATAAATTAAAATGCTAATTAAATAATATTTATAAATTAAACATATAGAATCAATATGTAATGCAATTAACTGGCCTATATTAATTTATTAAAAATATTATGTGAAATTTAAATTGTGTAAAATTATATAAAACATGTATTTTTATCAACACACAATTCGTACGGTGCACATAACTTATAATAAATTACATTACATTCATTTCAAAATAAGTGTCATTTTTAATTTTTTTATTCAAAAATTCAATTTGACTACATTGTGATTCCATAAAATAATTATTTTTGCCAAATTATATATTTGAATTGAGGCTGATAGAATGAGTAAGAACATTATTAGGAGTATTGAAAATAAAATTTTATTTGGGTGTTGTATTGTTGGCGGTAAACTATTATAGTTGTTCAACCATTAAGTTAATGCTTTACCTCCTTTTTTAACTTTTTAAACAATGGGGGAAATTAATAAAGATAATTAATTTTATGAAATATAGAAATTAATGTCTTGCAACTTATTTTTGATAATATATCTTCTAATTTGATATATAAGTATTTTTTTCGACTCAAATTGTTTATATGTATATACTTACAAATGAATTCACTCAAAATTTTACAGCATGCAGAGACCAATTCAATCCAAAATTAGAAAATCACATCACATTGATTTAATAACAAATCAACTAATTCTATTTTCATACCCATACCAAATAAAATTAATACCAATTATTTTATTTTTTCAAAATTTTCAAATGCATTTTC
The DNA here is from genome assembly GCA_902706635.1 of Striga hermonthica. Taxonomy (NCBI): domain Eukaryota; kingdom Viridiplantae; phylum Streptophyta; class Magnoliopsida; order Lamiales; family Orobanchaceae; genus Striga; species Striga hermonthica. Next base: position 224,378 of record CACSLK010034236.1, on the reverse strand, counting down.
TATCCATACCAGTAGATTTCAGAGCATTTGTATTAAGACATTTCATACTAAATAAAATCGTTCATTTTATACCATACAATTTAGACATTTATTAATAACAACACAATATATGATAGGATATAATCAAACGTAATATACCGGATAGAGAATTTGTTTTTAAAGTAATACAATATATATTGATTATACATAGTTAGGTTCTGTAATTATTGCTACCATATATTTATGAGTTAAGATTTATATGTTTACCATACAACGTGTACTATTTTTTCTCAATATATGTCCGTAAATAAATTGAAGAGAGATAATGACTATATATTACAATTTATTATAAAAAATGTAGATAATACAAAAATAAAGCAATCTATTGGGTAAACATATTTTGTAATTTCGACATAGATATACATGATGCAACTTATTTTAAAAGAAATAAAATTTAAATGTAGCATAAATCACAAAAAATATACCATTTAATTGGTCAATCATTTTATACTTGGAAAAAACTTTCAAATGACATTTCATGATTTTCATACTAAAAATTGAGTATTCCAATAAAATTTCATACCAAAAATATTTCACCAACTTTATGCCATAAATTACTTAAATACTTTCCCAGTACAATAAATAATATATTTTTGGCGGCAAACAATTACTATTTTAAAAATAATCAAACTTTTTTATATGTATATAGATTACATAAGTATTATCAATTTTAGAATACATAAAAAAATAAGAGAATAGAGAAAAAGAATTAAATAATAACTGTAGAGTTTTCTATTTTTGTAAAATCGAATTGTTCACAAAAAATTCAACTTTTGATTTTTATTAAATTTTCTTAACGCTTTTAAATTAGAACTTCTTATCTTATTAAAAAAACAATTTATTCGATCTGCATCTAATAAATTGAATATATAGTTTTAAAACATTAAATTTTATAATAGTTTAACGAAATCAAATTATTTTTATATTTTTATGGAACATATATGATATATGCATGTATATTGGGTCTTACACTCTTACTCATGTAAAATAAATTTACATTATCTCAATAATTTTATAACCTAATAACAAATCTCTTTCAAATCGATAATTCAAATTATTATTATGAATTGACACTAAATCATTAGAGTTATTATTAATACTAACCTTTTATTTGATTAGAGATATATATTAAATAAGTGGAGATACTAATCAATAGAGATATATAAACCCAAATAACCTAATAAAATTATTGATAGTATATGCTAGACTTGCCTTTAATTTCGTGTCTTAACATAATTATCGGTTTTCAAGACACTATTTTTCGATTTTCATTTTCTTTTAATTAAATAGACTTCCAATTTTTTTATTTACTTCCATATACACAATACAACGGCGGACATTTTTTTTTTTTTTTTTAACACACCTGTTTTAAAATATGTTACACTTAAATTAATAAAAATGTCATGTTAAGTAGGTAAACTATTGATTCCATATCAATTAAAGATTCTATATAATTGTCCACTTCGTGTAAATGTGGTCGCCTTATTACTATAGGCGCATGCTTTTGGAAGAATGTACGTACTTTTTTTAATCTTTTTTTTTACACATATTTTTTTAATCTTGTTCACACACAAACAAAACAGAGCAAACAGACACTTCTGTTGGCACATGCTTTTGGAAGAAATATTTTTTTTTTCCACACAAACAAAACATAACAAACTGGGAGCTTATGTTGGGAAGATTTTCTAACCAAGATTCTGAATTTATTTTTGTTAATTGCCTTGCATAATTATAATTAAATCACCAAAATTCACGCCATTTAGATATCTTTTCAATTATATCTAATTAATTCTATTTTTTTGTACAACTCTTTTTTTTTTTTTTTTGGTACAATATCTAATTACAAAAATCCATAAAATATAAAAATAAACACAAATTACAAAAAAAAAAAAAAAATGAGAAAGAGAGCTCTGCAACGATCAATTCCAAGACCCCCATCTTCACATAAACTGTCAACAAAACGCGAAAACGATGATTGAAATAAAAGAACACTATATCAAGATAGGCACTGAAAACAATTTACATCACCGTATTATTCAATCGAAGCTTGTAGTTAACCGAATAATAATCGACGACTGATAGACTTTGAAACTCTTAAACTCGAATCTTTCCTCTTGCCTTATGGAGAAATTTGACTACTTCCAGCATTTTCCGAGAGCACCAATGCCCATGACTCGTTTAGTTTGTTCAGGCATCCTTCGAGATAAAACCGGTCCCGTGGCGTCAAGCCGCTCACCTGTCCTCCTTCCGTCAGCAATTCGCTCAGAACCTGGCCGCGAACCGCCTCGTGTTGCCACTCCAGCCAGAGTTCTGGCCGCTTAGGATTCCAATCTCCGTCAGAAATATTAGCGTTTGCTCCTTGTCTGTCGGAAGTCATCGTCAGGAAAAACGTTAGTTTATTTTTTTTTTATACATGCAATATGGATGTTAAATCGAAACTCATCAAAAGAAGATTAATTTGATATATTACATATGTAAAATTGATAAAAAAATACAAAAGTTATTAACTTTTAAAATATATATACAATTTAATAGTTATAATAAGGAATGATATTAAAATACAATTAATACATGTAACATGACCATAAATAATAAACATATTTATGGTAATCCGAACCTAATTATTTTTGGTTTGGAATTAAATTAAAATTTATCCAAGCCTAATAACGAAGCATGTAATTTTGCCACATATGATTCCGAAGAAGATAATGAAAACTCACTATTTCTCCTATAAGATAATCAAAATTGTGTTAGGAATGTAATTATATAGATGTTAAGATAAGATAGAATGTATAAAAAAAAATATTTATGTATTGTTTCCTTTAATTATTTTAATTTATTTTTTTTTCCAAAAATTCAAAATACATTTAGACGGGATATTCAATTTTTTTTTTTGAAAAAAATTACTTATTTTAGTAATTCTGAAATTTTAGGCGGGATTTTAGGTTCTATTTCAAGTAAATACCAAACCTTTTTATATTTATATTGATACCTTAACACATAATTCACATTTTATCTAAGATTGAGCTTGAACATTATTATATTTTTTAATAAGTGGTTTTCATCTATTGTCACTTTCAAATGATACATATTTTTATTTATTTTCGGTAGACGATTTTTCCCCAATCTCCCCCGTAAACCTAGCCCTCGTCCGCCAGCATCTCGTCGGGCCTCTCTCGGCATCCATCCGGCTTGCCTGTGGACCGCCATCGTCGAGTATCCTCGTTGCTGATTGTTGCTCTTTCTTCTCTCTCTCTCTCTCTCT
>CACSLK010034236.1:203978-217672 GCA_902706635.1 Striga hermonthica | reverse complement strand
TTCGACTTTGTTAAAAGAGGAATGATCTAGGGAAAGCTCCTATTCGAAGACTTAGGTTCACTAGGCTTGTGTGTTTTATTTTTCGGTGTTTTTATTTTCGTTAAGTTACTTGGACTCCGTGTAATCAACGTTCGATTTTTCTTTCGTTTATTGCATTTTTATTATTTGTTCGTAGTTATTACTTTCATTCTGTTAAATCTATATCATCTTGTTAGAATGTTTAGGATTTTAATTTCGGTCTTGTGAATTTGACAACTCGATAGTAAACGACGCTCCGAACAGTCTTCCTTTGAGAACGACCCGAGTCCGGATAGCTCGGTTACTAATTTATCCACTCACAAAAATATTGCAAACAATGGTGTTGATCGCCCAGACTGGCTCTGACCAGCATGAGAAGTGTGGTCTCGACCAGATTGCGACATGGCGACTTCGAGCGTATATGTAGTTATAACAGCGAAAGTTAACCTCAAAACTATTATGAGGCCTCCTTCTAGCGCCAAACTGTTTTTAAATGGGAATTCACAACTATATGACAGTGGATTTGGCGTTAAGTATTCTGGATTAATCAGCCAAGAACGTATGAAAATCCCAGAAACAAAGTATATTGAATATTATTATATATTTTTTCGTGTGTGTCTGGAGAATCTAATTTTTCTCCTTTTATATTAATTTACAGTATTTATCAAAAATATAATCATTACATTTGAAAGGTCAAAGGCGATAATTTCCATTTATCTTGGTAGCGTGCCACTTGGCCAGGTGTAATGATGACTTGTGCTGAGTTGGCGCCGCCTTTATGTGTCGGTGTAGCAAATCATAGATATCGGTTTGATTAGTCACAACCGATATGTCCTAACCGATATGTCGTACCCGACATGTCACAACCGATACGAGATGTCGGTTAAGTGAGGAGGATGTCGGTTCTTGATACTTTCTCCTGACATGTGATTGCTTTAGGATCGTTGAAGATGTTCTCCTCTTGAATGAATATAATCTTCCACTTAATGAATGTAAAAGCCCGATAAGTCTTGGTTTACCAAAAACCATGTCAACAATGGTCATTAACGAAATCCATTATATCTAACTCGGCTTCCCTGTTACATATCGTAATGCACATCATATTAGAATATAGCAATTTTATTTATTTATTTTAAAGAAAAAAGCGATAATGTTGTTTGGTAAACATTACTGAATAGCCGTAGATGCATGTAAGCAAGGTAGTATATCTGTTTCAAACACACGACAATCACATGTTCTTGCCTCTAAATCTTCAATGCAGAATCGTGTTTCTTCCATAACCCTATAACGTTGCATGCCGAGTGTGGTAATGGATAGGGTACGACCTTTCTCGAATAAAGGATCCAACCGAAATTGAGTCCACTGCATTAGCGGATGATGCGACCCTCGGCGGATGCACGCCGAACAGCAAACCATTTCTCTATCGTTGCTCGAACACACTCCAACAACGAGCAAACGGGTAACATCCTGGCCCAACGGAGTTTGTTGTTCAAACTTTCACATGAATTGGATGTCATGAATCTATAGCGCCGTACATGTGTAAAACACCTCGCCCAAGCATTTACCGGAACTTCATTAGTTAGCTTTTTAAATGCTTCGGGTTTTAGGCTTTGGATGGATGACAAGTAATGATAGAAGTTTTCACGCCGATAACAATATGCGGCCTTGTAAAATATGCTCAAGACAGATTTCCCAAAAGGCCTCATTTGTTTTGTGATGTGATAACAACAAAATTAATGATGCACCTTGGGGAACACTATTGGGACAGAATATATGATAGACTCATGTCTATCCAATACGATGATGAGGTTATCAGGACAACCATAAGCACTTTTAAATTGAGTCAAAAACCAACTCCAAGTCTCACGACGCTCTACATCACCAATGCTAACTGCGAGGGGAAATATTTGGTGATTCCCGTCTAATGTGGCTGCAACAAACATAATGCCCTTGTATTTTTCCTTCAAGTGGGTACCATCTATCACATTTAGCGGGACACCATGTAACGCCCCAAAAATTTTTTTGAAGACAATTCCAAACTTATCCAAAAATCTTGTTTTAAAATCTCGAAAACCATTTATCGATTCATAAAACATTTGGCGTTACTTGAGAACTTTCCAAAGTTAAACACATAATCAGCATAAGGAAAACGAGAATATTCAACATAATTCAAGTTCCAAGACTAGATTTCAACATATCTAGCAATAGGATTGTCAACATAATCCAAACTGATAAAAATATTCCACATGGTTCAACAGTTCGACCAATCCCGAAAACAATAGGGATGAATAACAAAGTCTGATAATCTCAACATAATTATCAAAGTAAGCGGAAGCAATATAAAACAATAATAATGTTTGACCACCCACTCGTCCTCAGTCTCGTCATGCCCAACACTTGCTTAACCTGCATCAATGAAGAGCAGGTGGGGATGAGCACAAATAATAACGAGGTGCTCACCACTATGCATAATATATATTGGTAAGGAACCTATACTAAAGTCATATGCAAGTACATGGCCAAAAGACATAACAACTACTCTCCTACTCATCACTATACTCATGTGCACACCTATCAAAAGCCGCCAGGGGTAAGCCCAAACTCGTCAGCGGGAGTACAGTCGTGCCGAAGTGCAAAAACAACGGTCATGGCCCATCAACTAGGCTAAAATGAGTCAACCCACCACAAGGTTAGAGATCGCCTACCACTAGGCACCGTCTCATGACTCACACATACATTCATAGACATAAAGTATAAAAATCTTACCTCAATTATAACATAGCAAATTTTAGATTAAAACCCACCTGGATACCGGAATATAGCCAACACAAGCAGTTGAAGGAATAACGGCAAAAGTTCGGCTCGATGAACCTACACCAATTACGATAGTCCTATCAACAGACTATTCAGCACAAAACGACACACAAGCAACACATACTTAGCCGAAACCATATCGACTAAGTGACTCGTGGATTCCTTGACCGAGTTAAGTACTTTGGAGTGACTACTAGACCTGAACACAACTCAAATACCTCAGACGATACACATAAATCATGTCAACATCAATAAAATCCAACCCGAACCTAAACAACTGACAACCGAGCATTAAGACACCAAAATAAACAAAATTCAAAATCTGGAGTTAGACTCAGCCAATCAACCTGAAACTACACCATATCACAGGGTATATAAAAACACATAACCTCACCAAGTTTCAGCTCAAAATTCATTCGGGAGCATTTTTAAATATTTAAAGCAAAACAATGTAAAAATTTGACATTTAATAGCTCATAGAGCTACACTTCGAATTTTAATCCAACATTTTGACACAAAACAGAATTCCACAAAATAACATACTCCTCAAAGTTTCAGCTCAAAACTCCAAGTGTACGATTTTTAATGAATTTTACAAGATTCTGACCAGAAACTGATTTATATGATTAAAATAGTTACAGATGAAGTTTCGACTTGAAAATTTTACACGACATACAAAATTATCACAGCAGATCACATATAAAATTTCACGGCATTCGGACAATCACACGATTTATCATGAATTAATTACGATTCAGCAGCACGCTCGGTTTGTAAAAATCATAACTCGCAGTATATACATCGAAACGACTCCCAACTTGAACTAACAGCTCAAAGACGACTCCAACTACTTAGAACTCCAGGAATTCCATGAAAAATACAAGTTCACTTCAGTTTCGGGAATAAACCGAAGCAACGGCAAACACACATATATATAACTCGCACTAATTCATCGACAATTCACACACATATATATCAAAATCATCATTTAGGCATATATATTATAACACAACACATCAATATAAATAGGGATTATCAGCCTGGTTACCGTTCTCAGGAAAAATCGAACGAAAGGATAAAAACGGAGTTGGAACAAACTTCACGAGTGCACCGACGGGGCTCGACGGCTAAGCCTCGGCTCGCTTGAGAGTGGTGAGAGTGTTCAGCAGGGGCCGAGAAGCAATAAACGGGACCTGACATCGAGCACGAGGTTACACAAAGAAGCAGCAAGTGGGGAAAAAGGATCACCGGGGCTTGAACGACAGACCGAGGTGCTGCGACGGGGGTTCTCGCCGTTAAGGGACTGCAACGACGGAGGAGAGCTCGCTGCGGGGTCGCGGCCTTCCTTGACGGGGCTCAGCTGAGGCTCGCGGTGGGGCAGCGGCTCGAGGGGCGCTGAACCGGAGCAGCAAAGGGGACGCTCATTGGTTGCTACGTGTGAACTACGATCGCCAGGGGAAGGTCACGGCGTCGATGTGCGTGGCTGAGGACGACGGTTGTTCGCAGAAGAAGGGGCCTGCGCTGGTCTTGTCGGAAGGGCTGGATCTTCCGTTTAAGAACGATGGCTATCAGAATTTGGGATTCTTGAAGGTCTCGCCGGAAAGAAAAATTAATGGCGATAAATAAAAAAATCTTAAACGCAAACAGAGAAGAGAGGAAAATCTGAATTTGTGACAGATGAAGCAAAATCGATTCATAGGTCGAGATATAAGAGAACGAGAGAGGGTCGTGGGCTCAGAAAAATCAGAACGAATGAACGATACGGGGAGGAGGAATCGGTCGCAGAGAAAAAAAATCTTATCTCACAACCTGCACGAGCAACCCACATCCCATTGGTCTTGATGGATTAAAAAAAAATATTGGACCAATATAATTTAATCCAATTGGGCTAAGAAAAATATCTCTTATTGGGCTGACAATGCTTAATAAATTGGGCTGTGATTTAAACATAAGACTATATTGGAAAAAGGCTCGAATACGATCGCGACGACAATTTAAACCGAATAATATCTACCATACACACAATAATATTTATTTAATAATAAGCATTTAAACACATAATAACAATTAGACAATTAATAACATAATAATAATAATAATAATAATAATAATAATAATAATAATAATAATAATAATAATAATAATAATAATAATAGCAAATAACAATAACAATAAAGAAGAAAAATATTAACAAGGAAAGGTAAAGAATAACTCCAAAAATCCACGAACGAATGGGGTATTACAGTCTATCCACCTTACAAAGAATTCCGACCTCCGAATTCGAAAATATAAATCTAGAAAGCAATAAAATACAAAGAGGAACTCAGAACTCAAAGTTCGGATACCTCCGCCGGATATCAGCCTCTCTCTCTCGAGTCACATCATCCTCGCCATGCCGGCTCCATCGCACCTTTGACGAGACTAGCTGCCCGATTTCTCAGCTGATGAACCCTCAAGTCCAAAACAACCACTGGTACCTCAACCTAGGTAAGGTCTCACTCGACCCGCAACTCGCCAAAGTGCACACCACATGCTCAGGGTCACGCACGCTCTCACGCAACATCACACGTGGAATACGTCGTGAACCCCGCCAAAACTAGTGCTAAAGCCAACCGGTATGCTAGGTCACCGACTCGTTCGAGTATCACACATGGCCTTGAATCACGACTGAAGTTTTCCCCTCTTCCTGAAACGGATCACACCCTACCTCGGTGCATCCTACAGGAACACAGGATCACCTACCTGATCCAGTACAACGGCGTTCTCAACATACGCCCGTACAACTCCTCACAACGAAACTATCAACACACAAGACTCCAAGTAATCTTCCAGTGTATTGACATCATGCTACAAACCTCCCCCAACAGGGGTCGACACGTGGTATCAAGCTTCAGTACCGTGCCCGGGTCACGCTGAAAACTTGTCCACTAACATAGTCTTCATAGTCTCAACCTATGAAGCATCATAGTCTCCAATCGAAACCCGTGACACTGCTCGACAACACTGAGAAATACAAATTTGTCAACATGAGATCATCTCACATATGGCATAGGATTCTAATCAACAAGTCCCACTTGTCGAAATATATTAATCCAGGGAAAACACACAACGGTTCAGTGAAGCTTAGAGCTCTCGGTTTAAGGTTCAGAAGAAAGCTTCAAAGTCAAGGGTTGAAAACCGTACACACTGTCCAGGGGAGTTTATGCATTCGATGATGGGGGCTGCAGCTCACGTGCGAGTCAACGATCGGCCCTGGCCGGTAGCCTCACGTCTCTCAGCACGGCTTGCGTGCTCGACCACCACTTCGCGTGGCTACACCCAGTCAGGGTCGGTGTTAGGGTCAAGGTGCAGTCAAAAAGTTCTCAATTCCATGGTCCAAAATCTCCAAGGTTTTCCGATAGATAAAATTTCCTCAAGGATTTAGGCATTAAGCAAACCTCAAAAAGTTTCAAGGGTTACAAATCAACACAACGCAAGAAACCGAGTTCCAAGTTCACCACCCATTTTTCCCAATTCAGAACAATTAAGCACACGAATATAAACGATAGGAATATGAATAAAATTCCAAAGAGATCAAACATTGGCATCCCCAGCTAGGAATAATCCTAACTTAGCGATAATTGCCGAACAAATTAAATGATTAGCTCATTTGACTCTTCCGACTAACAACGTCGGTCTTCACGCCAGCTCTTACTCAGGTAGCTAATCATCAGCGGTCCTAAACGAGTCCAACTCGCTTATACTGCCTCTAGCTTCCTCACTTCGAGATCTCAGCGCGAAGCTTCTCTCGTAAGTGTTTCCAATCAACAATGATATAACAACGATCAAATTAATTCGTATAAAGTACATAGACATGCATATTGAAGATAACACTTATTTTCGGAAACATAACACATGTTTACCAAAATTGCACAGTATCATCATTCTATAATCTGGTTTAACTTGCAACATATAAGTCATATAAGCATGATTCCTGAATGATACGAATCCTAAAAACATGCGGTACAATTTTTTCGTTTAGATCACAAATGCGTACAAGGTCATGCAGATCACGTCGTCATGCAGAATAAAGGTGAAAACTTATTTTCGAAACATAACATTAGTTTGCAAAAATGGCACTTGAGCAACATCATTAAATCAGGTATATCTTGCAGCACATAAACGGAATAAGCATGATTCTAGATACATATAAATCCTAAAATATGTAGCCACAAAACTTATGGAGTACTTGAAAACAAATAAGGTCTTTTAACAAGAGATAAATCAACAAACATTCATTACGGAGAAACAGTGAAAAACTGAGAACATGTCACTGATCAGAATTTCAGTGAACACACTTACAACACCTCAGTAAATCATCAAAACCTTGAGCTACAAAATTCCAAACCATGCAAGCTCAAACCTCAGAAACTACACATGCAAGGCTATAACTTTCATGTTGATCGATTTCACATTCGAACACATTTGGTGCACCAAAGCAGGACAAACATTTACACTTCAAAATCAGATAATGCTGCATAAAAACCGAGCATACTACCACTTTGCAAAAATTATATAAAATCCATATGAACTCCAAATGACATGATTCCAAGACTAACAATAAGCTAAGAAGTAAAAGCTGCAATTTACATGAAGGCATGTATGGAAAATAAAAGAAATTGATCATAGTTTATTCATCAAACATTTGAAACATGCTTGCAGTTCGAGAGCATGACTATACAACTTACAGAGCCTCGGTAAAATTGAATTATTTCATGCTTCAGACATTTTTTTTTTTTTTACTTTATTCAAAAACTAACAAGGAGTTAACGCATAAGGCTACATTTCTCATGAAGACCATGTTCGCATATGAGCACATTCAGGCATAAACAAATCAACATTTTATACAACATGTTGTCGGGTTTTCAGAAAACCGTTTGCACAATCTTTTTGTAAAAACCATATCTCCCTCAATTTAGATCGGATTTACAAAATTTCGAAACTCGCTGAAAACACAAGAAACATGCTATATTTCTCAAGAAGAATTTAACTTTAAAAACCACAGTCTTGGAAACATACTGGTCATGATACAAAGGTACGAAAAACAATGAATTTGCATACTAAACACATCGAGACTTAATCATATTTAAATGATCATATGCATATTAAACCAATCCACTAGGCATGAATATCAGTATATAATCCACACATATTCGTACCTTAATCCAACAGCGTGCCTCAAATTCGCGGCAAAGGATGTTCACACGGTGTCTGATCGATCCACTTGTTCCTTGGACGACATCGCAGTCTTCTATATCAGCCTTCATGACTTTCGCTCAACTTAATGCACAAGACTTAACCACTATTGCTTCTCCCGAGTTCTAACTACCCTCGAGGGTTGTGACAGTGATGTGCATTAGATTTTTCCCCTAACTATGGGGTCGATCATCGATCTAGACGTGGCACCTAAACGCCACTCCCGGTCCAGATTGACTGGGTACAAATCTCCGGGTAATTGCTTTCAATAAGGACTTACTCGGTTCTCAACCTTTCTCTTGCGAGATAGATCACAAATGGTCCTACTCAGAGGACACTGAACGAAAACATGTAGCGAGAATACTGCTATAGACGCTCAATTAAAACATCAATAAAAACTCACAACAAAAGAGCTTCTAAAGATACAACAGAACTCTCTACCATTAGATTTTGATTTAATCAAAGGTGGATATTTTCTAAGCCCCATAAACAAATCATATCACAAGTATATACATCGATACCTATTTAAGACATACCTTAAGCAGTGCGGCATGACGAAGACGAGGGGTCGAAACACAAGGTCTAAATCACATAATCACATATAAACAAGTAATTTAACACATAAACCTGTCTACAGAAACGCAGACTGGCTCTGATACCAAACTGTAACGCCCCAAAAATTTTTTTGAAGACAATTCCAAACTTATCCAAAAATGTTGTTTTAAAATCTCGAAAACCATTTATCGATTCATAAAACATTTGGCGTTACTTGAGAACTTTCCAAAGTTAAACACATAATCAGCATAAGGAAAACGAGAATATTCAACATAATTCAAGTTCCAAGACTAGATTTCAACATATCTAGCAATAGGATTGTCAACATAATCCAAACTGATAAAAATATTCCACATGGTTCAACAATTCGACCAATCCCGAAAACAATAGGGATGAATAACAAAGTCTGATAATCTCAACATAATTATCAAAGTAAGCGAAAGCAATATAAAACAATAATAATGTTTGACCACCCACTCGTCCTCAGTCTCGTCATGCCCAACACTTGCTTAAGTTGCATCAATGAAGAGCAGGTGGGGATGAGCACAAATAATAACGAGGTGCTCACCACTATGCATAATATATATTGGTAAGGAACCTATACTAAAGTCATATGCAAGTACATGGCCAAAAGACATAACAACTACTCTCCTACTCATCACTATACTCATGTGCATACCTATCAAAAGCCGCCAGGGGTAAGCCCAAACTCGTCAGCGGGAGTACAGTCGTGCCAAAGTGCAAAAACAACGGTCACGGCCCATCAACTAGGCTAAAATGAGTCAACCCACCACAAGGTTGGAGATCGCCCACCACTAGGCACCGTCTCATGACTCACACATACATTCATAGACATAAAGTATAAAAATCTTACCTCAATTATAACATAGCAAATTTAAGATTAAAACCCACCTGGATACCGGAATATAGCCAACACAAGCAGTTGAAGGAATAACGTCAAAAGTTCGGCTCGATGAACCTACACCAATTACGATAGTCCTATCAACAGACTATTCAGCACAAAACGACACACAAGCAACACATAAAGCAACACATACTTAGCCGAAACCATATCGACTAAGTGACTCGTGGATTCCTTGACCGAGTTAAGTACTTTGGAGTGACTACTAGACCTGAACACAACTCAAATACCTAAGACGATACACATAAATCATGTCAACATCAATAAAATCCAACCCGAACCTAAACAACGGACAACCGAGCATTAAGACACCAAAATAAACAAAATTCAAAATCTGGAGTTAGACTCAGCCAATCAACCTGAAACTTCACCATATCACAGGGTATATAAAAACACATAACCTCACCAAGTTTCAGCTCAAAATTCATTCGGGAGCATTTTTAAATATTTAAAGCAAAACAGTGTAAAAATTTGACATTTAATAGCTCATATAGCTACACTTCGAATTTTAATCCAAAATTTTGACACAAAACAGAATTCCACAAAATAACATACTCCTCAAAGTTTCAGCTCAAAACTCCAAGTGTACGATTTTTAATGAATTTTACAAGATTCTGACCAGAAACTGATTTATATGATTAAAATAGTTACAGGTGGAGTTTCGACTTAAAAATTTTACACGACATAAAAAATTCTCACAGCAGATCACATATAAAATTGCACGGCATTCGGACAATCACACGATTTATCATGAATTAATTGCGATTCAGCAGCACGCTCGGTTTTAAAAATCATAACTCGCAGTATATACATCGAAACGACTCCAAACTTGAACTAACAGCTCATAGACGACTCCAACTACTTAGAAATCCAGGAATTCCACGAAAAATACAAGTTCACTTCAGTTTCGGGAATAAACCGAAGCAACGGCAAACACACATATATATAACTCGCACTAATTCATCGACAATTCACACATATATATATCAAAATCATCATTTAGGCATATATATTATAACACAACACATCAATATAAATAGGGATTATCAGCCTGGTTACCGTTCTCAGGAAAAATCGAACGAAAGGATAAAAACGGAGCTGGAAGAAACTTCACGAGTGCACCGACGGGGCTCGACGGCTAAGCCTCGGCTCGCTTGAGAGTGGTGAGAGTGTTCAGCAGGGGCCGAGAAGCAATAAACGGGACCCGACGTCGAGCACGAGGTTACACAAAGAAGTAGCAAGTGGGGAAAAAGGATCACCGGGGCTTGAACGACAGACCGAGGTGCTGCGACGGGGGTTCTCGCCGTTAAGGGACTGCAACGACGGAGGAGAGCTCGCTGCGGGGTCGCGGCCTTCCTTGACGGGGCTCAGCTGAGGCTCGCGGTGGGGCAGCGGCTCGAGGGGCGCTGAACCGGAGCAGCAAAGGGGACGCTCATTGGTTGCTACGTGTGAACTACGATCGCCAGGGGAAGGTCGCGGCGTCGCTGTGCGTGGCTGAGGACGACGGTTGTTCGCGGAAGAAGGGGCCTGCGCTGGTCTTGTCGGAAGGGCTGGATCTTCCGTTTAAGAACGATGGCTATCAGAATTTGGGATGCTTGAAGGTCTCGCCGGAAAGAAAAATTAATGGCGATAAATAAAAAAAATCTTAAACGCAAACAGAGAAGAGAGGAAAATCTGAATTTGTGACAGATGAAGCAAAATCGATTCATAGGTCGAGATATAAGAGAACGAGAGAGGGTCGTGGGCTCAGAAAAATCAGAAATGAATGAACGATACGGGGAGGAGGAATCGGTCGCAGAGAAAAAAATCTTATCTCACAACCTGCACGAGCAACCCACATCCCATTGGTCTTGATGGATTAAAAAAAAATATTGGACCAATATAATTTAATCCACTTGGGCTAAGAAAAATATCTCTTATTGGGCTGACAATGCTTAATAAATTGGGCTGGGATTTAAACATAAGACTAGATTGGAAAAAGGCTCGAATACGATCGCGTCGACAATTTAAACCGAATAATATCTATAATACACACAATAATATTTATTTAATAATAAGCATTTAAACACATAATAACAATTAGACAATTAATAACATAATAATAATAATAATAATAATAATAATAATAATAATAATAATAATAATAATAATAATAATAATAATAATAATAATAACATTAGCAAATAACAATAACAATAAAGAAGACAAATATTAACAAGGAAAGGTAAATAATAACTCCAAAAATCCACGAACGAATGGGGTATTACACACCAGCTCGTTGAAAGCCCTCAATGATAACTCCTAGAGCAAAGAACAAGTGTTGGAATACCTCGCCATCTCGTTTTAGTTCGACAATTGTACCTGGATTACGAACCTGCAACATGTGCAAGTAACCGGGAAGCCACCCCCCATGATTCTTCATGACCTCCATAAACTTTTTCAAAAGCACGGTGTCTTACTCGGAGGAACACATTGTAGCTGATCGACAAACCATGCTCCTCCCGTATTTGTTCAATAATTCTCCGTGTAGATACCGTCTGGGGATTTATTTGAATAGTTTGTGCCTAAATATGAGCGAGAACCTTGGAATTAGCCAAACGGTGTTGATTGTGCGTCAAACTCCCTTCGCATGTATGCTCGAGTTTCAAAGTAGTGATTCTCCATACATCTCGCTTTGCCCTTGCACATAACTTGTAAGAACACCCTTCATACCGACAAACAAATTGTAACCTAGAAGTGCAAGATTTGGGTGTTTGACACTCAACTTTTTGTTGCAAGTGATGCAGTTTAATGGCACAAATCAACTCTTCTTTCGAAAGAAAGACATACCCCAAAGATAATTCTATATTGTTCGAGGGTAAGTGGATGGGTTGTCTATCTGATCCAGTTGTCGTGGGCGGCATAGGAAGGGACCACATTCGTGGCTCAACGTCGGATTGTCGGGTGCTACCTCGATTCATATATGCAAGACTTTCAACCTCAATATGGTCGGTGATTAATCTTAGCTCTTCAATATGCTCGCTATACCACGCCCTGAAAAGCTTGAACATTTGCTTCTCATGTACCTCTTTGTCTGTGCATGTTGGTTTGTCATCATTATTGTCATCATCACGAGAATGACCTGGTTGGTTCGAACAACCCGCGGTTTGATCATCAGCGCCCCAAGGATATCCATTATGTGGAAATGAACTAGGGCTTGCTTGATGTGAATATGGGGCCTCGTGGGAAAATGCAGAACTACCAACACCAAAAGAACTCGGAAATACACCTTGGGTTGCCATCATTTGCGTGAAGCTTTGTTGCGCTATCCCCGGAACGCCTACAGTTACTCGCTTCTCCAACTCCATGTAAATGTTGGGAGTTTTTTGTTCTTCAATCAGCTCTAAGATATCCTCAGTGGATTTGATTTTCATCTTCACTTTTCGTTCCCTTCCATCAAATATTGCCCACAATATGTACTCAAAAATACAAGGATTGGCCTTCAATAATGCTTGAACACGAGAAACTACTTCAGAATACATTTGTCGGCCGTAATTATTCTCATCAGCTCTGCCACTCCACCAAGATATGAACCCCCGTAAAACGTACCACCATAGCTCACGCATACTCTAACACGGGTGCTAGCCATTCAAATAAGTGAACAACAAAAGGAATTAAAACGAAAGAAACATAAAATTGCAGTAGAGAAGAATGGTGCAGACATTGAATTGTTAGAGATCATTGTTTTTTGCCTGCATGATAAATGCACAGACAAAATCATCACTTGTGAAAAAACAATCAATTAATGAAGTACGCAACTTATGCGACATATATGCGATCAAATTCCGAATAGTCGTAAAATTTTTATGACGATATAGCCCACGAAAGAGATCAAGGAGACTGAAAGCAAAGCATTCCGCCTGACTTCTTTACGTCTTTTGAAGGTTCTAGTTCCAGGTTATAGTATTAGGTCTATAGTTCAGGTATCAGGGATAGGTAGGCATGCGAAGCATGCATAACCCAGGGATATGAGCGTTTATCTGGAGTCTTGTGTCTGCTATCTCATACCCGTGTACTTGATCCTAATATTAGGTAATTGCCATTTGCTCTCCTTAGTAGGATTGACTCACTCTCTCCGGTCGCTTCACAGCGAAAGACTTCCCAAAAAAAA
>CACSLK010034236.1:181894-192634 GCA_902706635.1 Striga hermonthica | reverse complement strand
TTTTTTTTTTTTGTGGCAACAAACGACTGAAGGGGGAGGCTTGCTGCTGCACGACCAATCGTGAAGTTCAGCAAGGGCCTGACGCTTGGTATTGGCTGGTGAGCGGTAGAGAGTGGCGGGCACCGGCGGCTGTCAGTAGATCGGAGTCGAGGTTCACCGTTGAAATGTGACGGGTTGCTTCAGATCTGTGTGACCCATCGACAGTGGTTCGTGCGGCGATTGGAAATTGATAGCGAATTGAGTTTGCAGGACGGACCTTGGGACAAAAAGGGGTTGTTTCTAGTTGGTGCAAACCCATTCAACTTGCGGGTTTCAAGTCAAATCATGACAAATTGGAGGGCCCGAGGGCCAGATAAGGGCAAGCAATTGAACCGCACCTTCAGTGGTGGTTTGATGTTCTTTAATGACGGGGGCTCTTCTATACTATCATTCGTAAGAAATTTTTGCTGTAACATAATACTATTCATTATATTATTTTATTTTTATGTTTTTTTAAAAAGTATAAGGAGATCTGGAATGTTTGGAAATAATTTTGGTTATGAAGAAAGGGAATTTTTTAAATTGAAGTTGGTAATTACCATAAATAGGAATTGAGAGTGTTAATAAATACTGGACCCTAATAAAAACTTGAGTTCTGTGTTGTTTTTATGTTGATTTATAGGTGACATGATATATTTTTATTGTTACTGTTACCTTTTATGTTGTTTTTATGTTTGTTTTACCATGTTATAATGTTGCTTTGTTGTTGGTATCTTGTATGTTTTATGATTTTAAGTTTAATTGTTATGCATATGTATAATCAGCTATTGATTTTTTTATTTTTATTTTGGTGTTGCTATTCTTTAAGAAAAAGAAAAGAAAAAGAAGAAGAAAAGAAAGAAGAGAAGGAAAACAAAGAAGAAGAGAATGATAACGTGAAGACAAAAGAAGAAGAAAAGAGAGAAGAGAAGAGATAAAAAATCTTAAAAGCAAAATAAGAAAAAAAAAAAGATGATAAGAAGAAAAAAAAATTAGAGAGAACAGTTAATTACAGTTTAACTGTTGAAACGTAACTTCCCATTGTTATTGTGGATATATTTTGGAATGCATTCAAGTCATTTTGGAATTCTTCTCCATCAAGTTTAATTATAGAAATGATTTTTAATGGGTGGTTATCTATGTCTTTTACCCGCCTGAGGAGGGTGCTGGGGTCGGGCCTCGCGGGCCGGGGCGCGGGCTCGCGGGCTGAGATTGCTGGGGAAGCTTGTCGGGCCGCTAGCGGGCTTTATAGCCCGCGCTGCTGTTATCAGGGATAGGGTAAAAAAGAAATTGGTAATGCAGGCACCAAGGATCGAACCCGCCACCTCTCACAACCCAAGCACGCGTCACACCACTAGACTACAGGCACTACTTGCGGGTTAATTTGCAAAGTTTAGTAAATGAATGTTTAAAGAGAACTGTGACTGAATTTGCAGAAACTGAGCTCGAGCTGGACACAAAATTCAACCAAATTTGACAACATTATTCCCAACAGCAATAGGGTTTCGAGATATTACCAACAATATCAAATTTTCAGAGTTACGAAATTCAGTTTTAACAACGGTTTTTGGCACGAAAACGGAACAACCAAATATAAAAGCAAATTGAACGGTCGGGGTTCGAACGACCCGAACAACCTAACGGCGGCTCGAAATAACAAGACGAGACTCCGAACTTATACGCATATAACACAGCAACATCAGGATATTTGATTTAATGAAATCGAGAGTTCCAATTATCCCTGAAATGTCCACGAACGCACGAAATAAACAACGAACATACGAATAGACAAATCATCCGAATTCGAAAATTAACGAAACGATTTAACAAACAAAAGAAATTGATTGTTATAATTCTGAACAGAAATAATCGAGGGGGTTTAGAAAAGTTACCCGTCTTCGGGAATTTACGAGAAATCGGGAAAAACAGTTCGGAACAAGATGGGACGAACGGAGCCTCGACGGAACTCGAAACTCTGAACACTGGGATCGCTCGCGAACAGCTACTCGCTGGAGTATACGTCCGCGACGGCGGGGCTGCTCGGAGGTGCACGCCGGAATTAATGGTGGGAGCTGATGCGACGTTCGTTGTCGGAAAACAGAGCTTCGTCAATGGTGGACTGCAGATGGTAATGAACGACTTCTACTGCACGACTGATAGGGTTTCTCGGAGAGACGCCGACGAGGGTGAAGTTCTCCGGAAGCAATGGCGACTGGAACTTGCAGGTTGGGGATTCCCCTTTTTTTTAAAAAAAAAAAAATTGCAGGTATGCCATTAGAGATGAACTGAGGGGATCGATAAACTCTGATGCTCCAACGATATAAAGGGACAAGAAAGGGGGGAAACGTGCGATTATCCACGGAAGAATCGCGCCGAACTTGAACGTGCAGATAAGAAAAGAATGAGACTCGGTCTCGATTGTTAGGAAGAAGAACATAAGGGCCTAATGGGCTACCCAAAATAATGGTAATTGGGCCAACTCAATAATTTAACTAGGGCCAAAAATATTAATCAAATAGAATTGGGTTGAAATTAACATAGCAATTAGCGTGGGTATTAAATCCCAATCGAGTCGAGATTTTTACATCCGAGTGGACCGAAAATAAATATACGCGACAACGAAGAATTTCTGCTCGATCCGATTTAATAGAATATGGCTCGAAATAAATAAATAAAACCGGATTATTTATATTTATAATACACACAATATTATTAGTAATAATATTATTAATAATAATAATGGTAATAGGCAATTAAAACAATTAGACACTTAGAGACAATAATAATAATAATAATAATAATAATAATAATAATAATAATAATAACAATTATGCAAAATAAACAATCCCAGTTATTCGTAAACAAACGGGGCGTTACAATCTACCCACCTTACAGAGAATTCCGTCCTTGGAATTCAAAAATAAAACTAGAAAGCGATAAAATACAAATGAGAACTCAAAACTCAATGTTCGGATAACGCCTCCTAACATCGTCCTCCCTCTCCCAAGTCAACTCAGTCTCATCGTGTCGGCTCCACTGCACCTTCACTAAGCTCACTGCCCGGTTCCTCAGCTGGTGGACCTTCCGGTCCAAGATGGCTGCCGGTACCTCCTCGTAGGTAAGGTCTCGCTCGACCTGCAGCTCGCCGAAGTTCACCACATGATCAGTATTATGAACATACCTCCGAAGCATCGAGACATGGAACACGTCGTGCACACCGGACAAGTCTGGTGGTAATGCCAGCCGATACGCTAAGTTCCCGACTCGATCGAGGATCTCGAACGGCCCGATATAGCGAGGTCTAAGTTTCCCCTTCTTCCCGAAGCGAATCACACCTCTCATGGGTGAAACCTTCAAGAAGACATGATCTCCTACTGCTTAAACATGCTCTTGTCTCTTCCAGTCGGCATAGACCTTCTGCCTCTCTTGGGCCGACCTGATAGTCCTTCGAATCTCCTCAACTGTTGCAGCAGTACTTTGGACAAAATCCGGGCCCGTAATCCTCCTCTCTCCAACCTCATCCCAATACAAAGGAGTCCGGACCTTACGTCCGTACAAAGCCTTGTACAGTGCCATCTTGATCGAAGAGTGGTAGCTGTTGTTGTAGGTCAGCTCGACTAGCGGAAGGGCATACTCTCAAGCTTCGGTCCAAGACCACAGCTCTCAAGATATCCTTTAAGTACTGGATCGTACGCTCCGACTGACCATTTGTCTCGGGGTGAAAGGCTGTACTGAACTCCAACCTCGTCCCCATGGCTCGGTGCAACGTCCTCTAGAACTGACATGTGAACTTGGGATCTCGATCAGAAACAATCTCCACGGGCACTCCATGAAGCTTAACAATTTCCTTGACGAACAATTCGGCGTAATCACTCGACTTCATGGTTGTCCGGACTGGAAGAAAATGTGCAGACTTCGTAAGGCGATCCACGATCACCCAAATCGAATCATGTCCGGCCCTCGATCTCGGCAGTCCAACCAAGAAATCCATGGTGATGCACTCCCACTTCCACTGGGGAACCTCAAGGGGCTGCAACAACCCTCTCGGTTTTTTATGCTCAGCCTTCACTTGCTGACACACCAGGTACCCATCCACGAACTTCGCTACCTGCCACTTCATGCCACGCCACCAGAAAGACTTCCTCAATTCATGATACATCTTAGTGCTACCAGGATGGATGGTGTACGGAGCACTATGGGCCTCTCTCAAAATCTCCCTTCGCAGTTCCCACACCTTCGGGACACAAAGTCTACCCTCAAAGACCAAGGCCCCATCAAATGCGACATAAGAAACGGTCATTCGGTTGCTCGGCGACTATCCTCTCTCAAAGAGTCGGTCCCACAACCAAAGACGCTAATACGCCCCCGGCTGTTGAAGTCGACTCCACTGTCTCCAGTTGTAATCGCTCGAACTCCCGAAGAAGAACATCCTGCCTGGTGAACAAGCATGATAGCTGGCCATAACTCCTCGACTTAGGGCGTCGGCTACCACATTTGCTTTCCCAGGATGGTAGCTAATGGTGCAGTCGTAGTCCTTGACCAGCTCCAACCATCTACGCTGCCTCATGTTCAGCTCCTTCTGAGTGAAGATGTACTTCAGGCTCTTGTGGTCGGTAAAGATCTCACACTTGCCTCCATAGAGATAGTGCCGCCAAATCTTCAAAGCATGGACAACTGCAGCTAACTCGAGATCATGAGTGGGGTAGTTCTGCTCGTGAGGCTTCAGCTGCCTCGAAGCATAGGCCACGACTTTCCCTTGCTGCATAAGGACACATCCCAAACCCATCTTCGAAGCATCACTATAGATGGTGAACTCCAAAGTAGGGTTGGGTATGGATAAGACTGGTGCGGTAGTGAGTCTCCTCTTGAACTCCTGTAAACTCTTCTCGCACTGAGGACTCCAATCAAACCTCACGGCTTTCTTCGTAAGGTTGGTCAGTGGCTGGGCTATTTTCGAGGAGCCCTCGATAAACCTCCTGTAGTATCCTGCTAACCCCAAGAAACTACGAACATCAGCGACACTTCTCGGCGTATCCCACTTGCTCACTGCCTCGATCTTGCTGGGATCCACCTCAATGCCTTTCGCTGTCACAATGTGGCCAAGGAATGCCACACGATCTTACTAGAACTCGCACTTCGAGAACTTAGCATATAACTTCTCGCGGCTAAGAGTCTCCAGCACAATCCTCAAATGCTCCATGTGCTGATCGATATCTATGGAATAGATCAGGATGTCGTCGATGAACACAATGACAAACTGGTCCATGAAAGGATGAAAGACCCTATTCATAAGGTCCATGAAAATGGCTGGAGCATTGTTGAGTCTGAACGCATGACCACGAACTCATAGTGGCCATAGCGGGTACGGAAAGCAGTCTTAGAAATATCCGACTCTCGGATCTTCAGTTGATGATTGCCAGAACGCAAGTCAATCTTTCAGAAAACGCTGGCTCCCCTCAGCTGGTCGAAAAGGTCCTCAATACGGGGAAGGGGGTACATGTTCTTGACTGTAAGGGCATTCAACTCCCGATAGTCAATGCACATGCGCATAGATCCGTCTTTCTTCTTCACGAATAGGATGGGCGCACCCCACGGCGAGACACTTGGACAAATAAAACCGAGCTTAAGCAACTCCTGGATCTGGGCCTTGAGCTCTTGAAACTTCTTTGGCGCCATACGGAAAGGGGCCTTAGAAACGAGTCCGGCTCCTGGAATTAGGTCAATGGTGAACTCTACCTGGCGGTCGGGCGGTCCTCCGGGTAAGTCATCAGGAAAGACGTCGAGCTACTCGCAAACAATAGATACTCTCTCGGGCACCCGCTCATCAACAACGTCGGATACCATGGAAACATGATAGCCTTGACAGCTACACTTGGAAAGGCTCTTCCTAGCTTGCATAGAAGAGATGACCCGAGGCACAGTCCTCGAACTCACCCCAAAGAACACAACGGGCTGATCGGAAACGGGATAGAGGGTGACTTCACGCTCCTTGCACCAGATGTCGGCTCGGTAACGGGTGAGCCAGTCCATGCCCAAGATCACGTCAAAGTCTCGCATATCAATAACATAGACGTTGGCCTTCAGAACTCGACCACCGATACAGATAAGAAGATTGCGAACCACTGAATCAGAGATAATAATTTTTCCCGAGGCCAAACTAACCTCGAGAGGATCACAAGCAGCACGGTGCTAATAGATAAGGCCTCCAAACAACAAGATGAGATAAACGAATAGGTAGCACCAGTATCACATAAAGCAAAAACAGGCACATGGGATATCGAAAGCATTCTGGACATGATACCTGCATTGCGAGCGGCCTCATCATGGGTGATGGTGTAGACACGGGCCTAACCCCCAGCCCTCTGCTCGAACGGTGGGGGTTGCTGCTGCTGATGAGGAGATGGTGGGGGAAGCCGTTGCTGCTGCTGAGGGTAGGGCGGCTGTTGCTGTTGTTGTCTCTTCGGCTCACGGCAATCATTGGCATAATGTCCCGAACGGTTGCAGTTGAAGCAGTTGCGTTGGTTAGCTAAGCACTCGCCAATGTGGGATCGGCCGTATTTCGGGCAGGTTTGGCCAGTGGAGGACTGGTTGTCGCGTCTATCGAAATTTCCCTTCTTTCCTTTCTTCTTGTTCTGGAAGTCGGACTTCCTCTTGCCCAAACTAGAGCCGGGCGGCACAGATGAGATGGGCTGAGCATGCTGGACAACGACCTGAGATGGCTGGGAGGCATGATAATAAGAAGGAACTGGAGCTATCGGAATGAGACAACTCTCGACCTCCTGAGCCCGACTAACAGTGTCGGCGAAAGACATCGGCCCGTGACTTCCCACCAGTTCACGGATCCTCTGGTTGAGCCCCTTGAGAAACTTGCGGGCCTTCTTGGCATCGGTGTTCACTGCGTCGCCTGCAAAAAGGCACATACGGGTGAAAGTGCGGATATACTCATCCACTGTGGAGCTGCCCTGCTGCAAGTGGTAGAACTCATGCTCCATCCTATCCCAAAAGCTCTGGGGAAGGAACTTGTTGCGCGCCATTACTTTCATCTGCTCCCAAGTGAGAGCATGAAGCTCCGCCTCTGGCCTCCGGGCCCAGTGGTCAATCCACCAGTCAGAGGCGTCCTCCTTCATCTGATAAGCTGCGAGGGATACCCGCTGACGGTCCGAGAGGGGGAGTACCGCAAAAATCTTATCCAGCTCTTTCATCCATTCCAGCACCGCTGTGGGGTTCTCAGTCCCCGCAAAAGTGGGTGCATTCATCCTCTGAAACTGGACGATAAGCTGAATGAGGTCCATGGCCAGAGGGGCCTGGGCTGACGAGGCTAAGAAGGTTGCGGGGATTCCTGACGGTTACGGTTGTTGTTGCGAGTATTCATACTTCTACATTGAATAAGCCGAACAAAGTTTAGCACAAAAAACAAACAAAATAATCAATACTTATAGAAGTCTAGAGTTCGCCAATAAACACTAGAGTTCGATTAAATCAAGGTGGATAGGTCCTATGCCCCAAAAATAACAATTACACCACAAGTAGTTTCATTACCACATGTATTCCATTTACATATCAAGTATTTTCATTAATACTTAAACAAACATACCTTAAGCAGCGCGGAGTGACGGAGACGAGTGGTCATAACACAAGGTCTAAACACATAATCACATATGTGTCAGTCTACAGAAACGCAGACTGGCTCAAATACCAAACTATAACACCCCACTTTGATTTTACAGAAATTCCGGACTTTCTAAAAATCAGCACAAATTTTTCGAGATCATTTTTGAAATTTAATGGGTGTTAAACAACATTTTTCATAACACAAGTCTTATCTGGGCCCACGGGAATTCATTACCCAGTTTTCACAAATGGTTTTCTTTAACCAAAACACATCATACGAGACATAATACTCAACATGAATAATCAAACCACATCATCATAACCAATAATCGAGGGTTCCACAAGTTTTCCAAAAAAACAATAAGTCATAAGTTTTGGAAACGGGTTTAAGCAAGTCTCAACATAAAGGTTCATAAAGTTTTATTTATTCTACGGAAGCATAAAATGCATAATGAAATGACTGACCCACTCGCCTCTTCTCGTCACCCAGCTCCTGCTTAACCAGCATCGGTGAAGAGAAGGTGGGGATGAGCACAAGATGAAAAGCGTGCTCACCACTATGCACATATATCACAACATAAATAATGAAGAGAAGGTATGGTTAGAGTATGAACATAAAACAATTAATCTGTCACGTCTCCTAATCACATCACAGCATAATACCCACGTGTACACATCTTTCATTAGCCAAGGAAAGGGGATTCATTACCCTAACTCATGGGGGTACGTGCCATACGACAAGGCACGACCTTTCATTAGGTCTTACGGAGACTTACCTCGCAGGTAACCGTATTACATCGACGGGGACAACCGTACCGACGGCCGAATCGACTCACGACAATAGGCTACATGGTTTACGTACATACTAAAATCATACGAAGTCAACATCATGATAAACACATATGGCATAACAAATTTTACAATTGCAACCCACTTGGATAGCTCGGTAGAAAATTGCACACAAGAGCAAGTACGTAGGATGAGGCTCGACTCCTCAAACACCTACATTTAAGCGAGATAATTTATCAATAATTTGTCTCACTACTCAAATTTAACATAAAACTCATACTTAATAAAAATTAAGTCTTAAGGGTTTTAATCAGATTTTTCGTGGACTTAGAACTCTCTCATTTTTGAAAAAAAATAAGACTCGGAGGTTAAAATTTGAAGTCTCGGGACTTAAAATAAAATTTCCCAGAATTTATCATTTTAAAAATATTTTTAAAATGAAAATCGGTATGAAATACGGCTTCCAACACTCAAATAGGGTAACAAGGTCAATTAGGCCGAACTGCTAACAAGCTGGCCCAAACATGGCCAAACAGTTGGGCCTTATGCGGTTTCGGGCCGCAGCTAAGGAAACTGGGCCGAGATTTTAAGCCTGAGGAGGGTGCTGGGGTCGGGCCTCGCGGGCCGGGGCGCGGGCTCACAGGCTGAGATTGCTGGGAAGCTTGTCGGGCCGAGCGCGGGCCGCTAGCGGGCTTTACAGCCCGTGCTGCTGTTATCAGGGATAGGGTAAAAAAAATTTGGTAGTGCAAGCACAGGATCGAACCCGCCACCTCTCAAAACCTAAGCGCGCGTCACACCACTAGACTACAGGCACTACTTGCGGGTTAATTTGCAAAGTTTAGTAAATGAATTTTTAAAGAGAACTGTGACTGAATTTGCAGAAACAGAGCTCGAGCTAGACACAAAATTCAACCAAATTTGACAACATTATTCCCAACAGCAATAGGGTTTTGAGATATTACCAACAATATCAAATTTTCAGAGTTACGAAATTCATTTTTAA
Organism: Striga hermonthica; assembly: GCA_902706635.1. Classification (NCBI taxonomy): domain Eukaryota; kingdom Viridiplantae; phylum Streptophyta; class Magnoliopsida; order Lamiales; family Orobanchaceae; genus Striga; species Striga hermonthica. The sequence goes on along the minus strand of CACSLK010034236.1, from coordinate 183,213 downwards.
CAACGGTTTTTGGCACGAAAACGGAACAACCAAATATAAAATAAAATTGAACGGTCAGGGTTCGAACGAACCGAACAACCTAACGATGGCTCGAAATAACAAGACAAGACTCCGAACTTATACGCATATAACACAGCAACATTAGAATATTTGATTTAATGAAATCGAGAGTTCCAATTATCCCCGTAAAGTCCACGAACGCACGAAATAAACAACGAACATACGAATAGACAAATCATCTGAATTTGAAAATCAACGAAACGATTTAACGAACGAAAGAAAATGATTGCTATAATTCTGAACAACAATAACCGAGTGGGTTTTGAAAAGTTACCCGTCTTCAGGAATTTATGAGAAATCGGGAAAAATGGTTCGGAACAAGATGGGACGAACGGAGCCTCGACAGAACTCGAAACTCTGAACACTGGGATCGCTCGCGAACAGCTACTCGCTGGAGTATACGTCGGCGACGGCGGGGCTTCTCGGAGGTGCACACCGGAATTAATGGTGGGAGCTTATGCGACGTTCGTTGTCGGAAAATGGAGCTTCGTCAATGGTGGACTGCAGATGGTAATGAACGACTTCTACTGCACGACTGAGAGGGTTTCTCGGAGAGATGCCAACGAGGGTGAAGTTTGCCGGAATCAATGGCGACTGGAACTTGCAGGTTGGGGATTCTTTTTTTTTAAAAAAAAAAAAAATTGCAGGTATGCGATTAGAGATGAACTGAGGGGATCGATAAACTCTGATGCTCCAACGATATAAAGGGACAAGAAAGGGGGAGAACGTGCGATTATCCACTGTAGAATCGCGCCGAACATGAACGTTCAGATAAGAAAAGAATGAGACTCGGTCTCGATTGTTAAGAAGAAGAATAGAAGGGCCTAATGGGTTACCCAAAATAATGCTAATTGGGCCAACTCAATAATTTAACAAGGGCCAAAAATATTAATCAAATATAATTGGGCTGAAATTAACATAGCAATTAGCGTGGGTATTAAATCCCAATTGAGTCGAGATTTTTACATCCGACTGGACCGAAAATAAATATACGCGATAACCAAGAATTTCCGCGCGATCCGATTTAATAGAATATGGCTCGAAATAAATAAATAAAACCGTATTATTTATATTTATAATACACACAATATTATTAGTAATTATAATATTAATAATAATAATGGTAATAGGCAATTAAAACAATTAGACATTTAGAGACAACAATAATAATAATAATAATAATAATAATAATAAAAATAATAATAATAATAATAATAATAATAATAATAATAATAATAATAATAATAATAATAATAACA
>CACSLK010034236.1:154624-166175 GCA_902706635.1 Striga hermonthica | reverse complement strand
GTTTAGCTTTAGTATAAGTGGGAGATTGTTGGGGTATACAGTAAAGCAAACTTTTAGGTGAGCTTTTGGATTGTATTTATTCGATTTCCCATTTGACTGAAATAAATATTTTCACATTGTTGCATTCTTTATGATTGCTTGCATGCTAAATGTCCAATTATCTTATATTGTAGACAATGTGGTGTGTTAGTAGTCACACAGAAGATTACATTGTCGGTCCCTTATAAGATATAAATGGTATTCACAACTGAGATAATTATGGACATGATTATCGGTTTAGGTTGTAGTATAAACTGGATATAACTTGTCTTGACTATTGGTTTATACTAGTGCGCTGCGTCGCATTGAATGGATCACAATTGAGACGTGTTCTTCTGTTCTGACTATCATGAAGAACCTAGGTCTCGGTGACTCTACTAATTCTTAACCTTAACTGTGATACTTAGATGTGTGGGATGTTTGTCTGTTACTTTGATTTACCATGGGTGAGAACCAAGTATTGGTTCAATATGCTCCGTATCTTGGGTAACAACATTATCTGCATGATATCTATTTATTGGCATTAAGGAACCGTGTCCTGGACATCCAGGTTGATGACGTCCCCTTGAGGAACTCATAAGGATTATCGTATAAACCCTGCAGGTGGATTTAATCCGTACGATAATAAGGTTGAGTGGTACTACTTAAGGAATAAAAGATATTAATTAATTAAAGCAGTCAGAAGCTTTAGTAATTAATGGACGTGCGATATCTTAAACACGGGAAATTATATCGAGTCTAATAGAAGCCCTGATTCATTTCGGGTTAGGACAGGAGTGCAATATTAATTCTTTAGTGGAATGAATTAATATTTACAGGCCAAATTGTGTTCTGGGCTGAACATAAGAATTTGGGCCTGTAGGGAGCCCAAACCCTATACCTTCTAAGAGATCCCTAGTCTGGCCCAAGGACTCTATAAAAGGAGGGATAAGAACACGTTCTTGAACCCTAAGAGATTAGTTCACGTCTTCAGCCACCACACCAATGTGGGAGAAGGAAGAAGGAAACGCGAGGGGTTCAGAGAAGAACAAAAGGCAATCTGCTCCTTTCAACCATTTGGAGGATCGTCGTCCATCCGGCGTCCAAACGTGGTCGGGACACAGACTAGAAGATCGCTCAGATCGAATCAAACCTCCTTTTCAAGGTAATTCTCTGTTCGTTCTTTAGGAGCATGCCTAGGGTTATTCGAAATCATGTATGTACGTGTTTGGTATCCGATATCGATCCGTGGGAAGGACCGCCTCGTCGACGTGTTCCAGCACTAAACACCTACTCGATTAAACTTGGTGGAGCATTTAATTGAATCTCCCTAACTCTCGAACAAAGATTTTTCTCACGCGTATGTAGAGGAGAAAATCGGCCAACACATCTATGTAGGAGAGATTGGGACATGGTGTATTTATAGGCTCAATTAGGGACCTTAAGGAGGTGCTAAATATGTGCTTATCCCATTTAGGCCTAGGAATCCTAATTCTACTCCAATACTAATTTAATGTAGGAAGGAGATCTTCTATTAATCTCCATCGTCTAGAAGACTCCTTAGTCTCCTAACACTAGAGAAGATCCTAGTAGGAATATCTTTTCTAATTAAATTAATAATCATGGAATAAAATTAATTCCTAATTTAGGAAGCCTAATTCTACTCCAATTAATTATCTAATATAGGAAATATATTTCCGACTAATTTCCATCTTCTAGAAGACTCCTTAGTCTCCTAATCCGAAGAGAAGATTCTAGTAGGAATATTATTCTCCTAATTAAATTAATTAATATAGAATAAAATTAATTCCTATTTAAATGGAATTAAATCATAAAACATCCCAATAGAGTAATATTATTGTTCTCCCCATTTAGCCACTATTTTACCAATAAAATTGAGCCTCCATGATTAAATAATATTAATCAGATTGATCGATTTACCTCCCTATGTTTAAGATATAATGTTCGTTGATTAATTAAATTACTGACAAAATAATTAATCAACTTCTTATTCATTTCCGAAATTAGTACCACTCAGATCCTTAACCATTATGTCAGATAATCGTCTACCTGCAGGGTTTAACATAACGTACATTCCTGAGCTCATTTCGGGGACGTCATCAATCCAGCGCACTGGAACATAGTGACCATAAATAATTTATAATAGCACATCACATAATTATTCTTACTTACCAAAATACATCGTATGTCATCCTAATAAAATAGGAATCACTTGGTAAATCAAATAAATAAGAAATAAAAATATATGCCTATTTTATACTATCTTACAGCATAAGAGAACGCATCAATCACTGAAGGTCTAGGTTACAACAACGGTCAGTGAGTCTCATATCATTATCCTTCCGTGGTCTTGTTCAACACTTAACATAAGTGCTAGTGTAATTCTTCAGTCAAAGACCAACTGAATCAAGAATACACAACAGTCTTTTTCCAAGAGGGGTCTCACTGCCTGTCTTATAAGGAACCGATAGGAGTATGATTTGCATAAGGAACCGATAGGTGCTCTTTCTGTTCGAAACACTTCGAACCACACTATCTCAATATAAGACATGGAGTATGATTTGCATAAATAAATAAACTGCAAACATATGTACTTTGACCGAAACATGATGGCCAGATCAAAATGGGATTGATAGAATATACAAAACATAGCTTTTACAGCATACCTCTAACAATCTCCCACTTATGCTTTATAAGCTCATGGCTAAACAAAATAACCACAATTTCTTTCAATCTAATTCTCAAAGACTAGTATACTATGTTGCCCTAACATCTCACTCTCATTCCTTCTACGTGTCTTGTAAAGACTTTCGCCGGTAGGCTCTTCATAAAAGGATCTGCTAGGTTGTCCTCTGATTGTATCTTGGCAACAACGACTTCTCCTCGTCCAAAGATTTCTCGTATCAGGTGGTACTTGCGCTCTACGTGTTTACTCGCTTTATGAGTCTGTGGCTCTTCAAATTTGCTACTGCTCCACAGTTATCATAGAATACTGTGATTTCAGCGGGCAAACTCAGTACCACATCAAGGTCGAGGAGAAAATTCCTGAGCCAGACAGCTTCTTTCGCTGCCTCTGAGGCTGCTACATACTCAACCTCCATGGTTGAGTCCGCCACGTATTTCTGCTTGACACTCCTCCATACTATGGTCCTCCTCCTAAAGTAAACACAAACCCTGAGGTTGACTTGCTTTCGTCCTGGTCTGCCTGGAAGTCAAAATTGGAGTAACCCAACGGAAGCAATTCATATGACTGGTAAATCAACATGTACTCCTTAGTCCTACGTAGGTACTTGAGTATATGCATTACCGCAGACAAATGTTTCGGTCCTGGATTACTCAGATATCTTAACAAATATCTGGTCCTGTGCACAACATAGCATACATGAGGCTTCCTACTGCCGATGCATAAGGAACTGCCTTCATGTCCTCTACCTCTTGAGGCGTCTTCGGGTACATCCTCATAGATAGAGGTATTCCGTGCCGAAAGGTTTCTTGGAATCCTGCATATTGAAATGCTTTAGGACAATGTCTATGTATGTGGATTGGGATAGGCACAACTTTCTCTTCTCTCGGTCGTGAATGACCTTGATTCCGAGAACATGTCCTACTTCTCCCAAATCCTTCATATCAAACTGCTTGGATAACCATATCTTTACGTCAGATAACATCTTCACATTGTTTACAATGAGAAGAATATCATTCACGTACAGAAGTAGAAACACCACCACGTTTCCATCGCTTTTATGTACACACAATGCTCATCCGTACATTGGGTAAATCCATACGATTGGACAACCTCGTCAAAATGGATGTTCCAAGACCTCAAAGCATGTTTCAGCCCATAAATGGACCTCTTCAGCTTATAGACCAGATGCTCTTGGCCCTTTTCAATGAATCCTTCTGGTTGCTGCATATAGATGTCGTCGTCCAAATTCCCGTTAAGGAAAGCGGTCTTAACATCAATTTTCCAAATCTCATAATCCATATGAGCAGCCACAGCTAAGAGAATCCTGGTGGATTTGAGCATGGTTACTGGCGAAAAGGTTTTCTCATAATCGATCCCTTCTTTCTGAGTGTACCCTTTTGCAACAAGCCTAGCTTTAAAGGTCTCAACCTTCCCATATGCTCCTCTCTTTCTCTTATAGACCCACTTGCATCCAATAGCGTAGACGCCACTAGGTGGCTTTACAAGATCTCAAACCTAATTAGAGTCCATTGACTCTATTTCAGATTTCATCGCCTTTTGCCAAGACTCTGCGTCCCGATCTTGGAGTGCCTCGTTGTATGTCCATGGGTCGGATTAAATAACGTCCGGGACGGCCTCAGAAGACTCTCCCAGACCCATGAACAGTTCAGGCTGCCGGACAACCCTCCCACTACGACGAGGTACTACCTGCTCAGGTGCATCATCAGCGGTAAGTGTTGCACTACTTTGTAGTGTAACATCTAGCGCCCTCGGTATTGAAGTACTCACCCCCTTTAACTCCTCAAGAACATGTCTACTACTTGGCTTATGATCTAAGGCATAGTCTTCTTCCAAGAACCTAGCATTCGTGCTAACGATTACTTTTTGGTCCTCGGGACTATAAAATAGACCACCTTTCGTTTCCTTAGGATATCCCACAAACAGCCTTACTTCTGTTCTCGGTTCCAACTTATCAGTATCGGTTCTCAGCACATGCGCTGGACTACCCCAAATCCTGAGATGCCTTAGACTAGGCTTATGCCCAGACCACAACTCCAATGGTGTAGACGGTACTAATTTAGAAGGTACTCTATTCAGAATGTATACTGCTATTTCTAGGGCATATCCCCAAAACAAATCTGGTAAAGTACTATAACCCAAAAAACAAAGAAAATTGGAAGTCTGGGCTAACTTGAAAGCAGAGAATCCGGGTTTTGCTAGAGGGGGTATATGACTGAGTTAAACTCTTCATTGCCCTAACCATTTCCATAAGAGTCATGTTTCTCCGTTCTGCTATGCCATTCTGCTGAGGCGTGCCAGGCGCAGTCACCTGGGACGTATTCCCATTATCCATCAAGTAGCTTCTAAATTCATTCGAGAGATATTCGCCACCACGATCTGATCGTAATGACTTTATACTTTTTCCTAATTGCTTCTCCACAACTGCCTTATACTCTGAGAACTTCTCAAAGCATTCAGACTTGCGGTGCAGAAGAAAAATGTACCCAGATCTTAAGTAATCATCAATAAACGTAACGAAGTACTTGAAACCACCTCTCGCTTGAACACTCATAGGACCACATAGATCGGAATGAACTAGGCCTACACATCTCGGCTCTATGCCCCTTTGAACTAAAAACCCTCTTAGTCATTTTACCTTCTAGGCAAGACTCACAAGTTGGAAAAGCCTCGACTTCTAACGACCCCAAGGGCCCGTCTGCTACCAACCTTTGAATCCTCCTAAGGTTAATATGACCAAGTCTTAGATGCCAAAGATATGTTTCGTTCATTTTAGAAGGTTCCTTTCTCTTATTCAGATTAGATGATGAATTAAGTAATTATTTCTGTTGCAGTGGAGATGACTTAGACTCTAGTATGTATAGATTGTCAAGTAATGAACCAGAACATATGAAATTTTTGCCAAAACGAATCACAACTTTATTATCAAACGGAGCGGAAAAACCGTTCATAAACAACGTAGAAACTAAAATCAAATTCTTTCTAAAACAAGGAACATAAAGATAATCTTTCAAAACTAGAAATCTATCTAAGCCAAAATCTAAATAGACGTCTCCCACTGCAACTGCTGACGCTCTACTAGCATTGCCCAAGTAGATGATAACTTCTCCTTCCCTAAGTCGCTTGGTTTCTTGGAACCCCTACAATGAATTGCAGACATGATCAGTGGCTCATGTACCTACACACCAGGTACTGGTAGATAACACCGCTAAACATGTTTCCACGACTAAAGCAAAAGGTGTACCTTTGTCGAACTTCTTGGGGAAATGGCAGTTTGCCTCCCAGTGTCCTTTTTGCTGGCAATTGTGGCACTTGCCTTTCGGCTTCTTTACTTTTTGTCGAGGTTGCGCATCATTCATGACCGTCTTGCCCTTTCCTGCGGACTTCTTCCTATTCTTGCCCTTAGAAGCCTTAGAAGTGGAAGCTTATCCCCGCTGGGCCACCATAGCTTGGGTCTTCTGACGACACAGGCCCTCTTCCGACTGAAGTTCAGCAACAAGTTTCGGAAGAGTTATCAACATCTTATTCATGTTGTAATTCAACGGGAATTGTTCGAAGCTCTTCGACAAAGACTGGAGCACTATATCGACCTGGGTTTCCCTGTCAATAAAAGCCCCAAGAACCTCCAGCTCATTCAGCTTGGCCATCATAGCAAGAACATGTTCCCTTACAGGAGTGCCCTCACGCATGGTCATGTTTATCAGAACCCTCATGGCCTCTTGTCGAGCAGCCCGCGACTGATGACCAAATAACTCCTTGAGATTGAGAAGCATCTCTGCTGCATTGTTCATAGACTGATGTTGATGTTGAAGTACATTTGACAAAGATGCCAAGATGTAACACTTCGCCATCTCGTCAGCCTTTTTCCACCGAGAATAATCCTCTTTCTCTTGGTCTGGTGCATTGTCAGCAGGCACAGCCGGACAAGCCTCAATAGTAGCAAATTTGTACCCTTCAGCAATTAACACTATATCCAAGTTCCTTTTCCAGTAAATATAATTGGGACAAACAAGTTTGTTTTCTTTGAGAATTACGGACAACGGATTGAAAGACATTTTGAATTCATGGGATCATGCAAACATAGTCTTTACTCAATCAAGTAGTTTTGAATTTAAACATCAAGTATTGATTCCATGTAACAATATTCAAATAAATTCACCAACACCTCAAAACACCGAATCCCCGCAGGCCATGGAGTGTGGACGTCTAAGGTTCAAACATTCGCAAGAGGAGGGATAAATTCCATTAGCTTAACATACTGCCGAGCAATACTTAACTAATAGTCGGTTTCATCTTTTGTCCAGCGCAATTAACTTTATAAAAGAATAAAAACGATCTTATCCTTTGGGACTATTGTAATTATTTGCACTTTAAGTGTAACCCATTAAGTGGTACTAAGTTTACTACCAAAATTATACGTCCACCTTTGGGTGATCCGTACGCTTTAGAAATAGCTCACTATAACCATCCTGTAGGAGATTCGTCCTTGTGAACTGTAAAATAAAACATCCTTTGGGCTGAATTAAATCACTTCACTGAAAAACCTATAATGGAGGCCTTGGATGTAATTTATTTCAACCCATTACACACTTAATATGATTTTTATTTTATGGGATTTTCTAAAACATGTTTGTTTTTGCACATAAGAAATCACATAAAGCATGCATAATTAATGAGCAATAATAAACTAGGAACTATAATCCAACTATCATGGCCATTAATCAATCTCCAATGTTACGGACAAAACACAGTCCTCTCCTTGTTGAGTGTGTCCTCCGTTTCAGGTATTGGAACTCCCCTTTCGCACTGACTCCAACTGAATTGGTTGTCTCCGGGAAATTCGCCATTGGATCATCACCATGGCATCCGCGTACGTGTTTATCGCCTCGCCCCATCAAGGTGGGTCCACGCCCGCCGGATCAATAATGAATAATAAAAAACAATTACATAATTCATTCTATGACCCACGCAGGAGCCATACATGAGTTTCTATGAAAGCAATAAACTATGCAGTGTCCCACCGCGCGAATAATTTATTACATGCATTCACCAACCCAAAAATTCCTTGACATGTCCAAGACTTTAAAAACAGCATACATTCAACATGAACTAAAATCCATACATACGGGCCACAATAGTTGGATTCGAAACACATGCTAAACTTATTGCATATGCCGCTGTGTCCGTAGGCACATAATTCATGTAGACAGGCAAAGTCAAAAATTCAAACTTTGCATGAGGTTGAATTAAACCAGGTATCTGATACCAGTTGTTGGGTTCTGTGAGGAACGTCAAACAACATGCATAGTATTGAACTTATCGAAATAAATCCTAACGCAGCAGAATCTATAGTTAGGATATGGACGTTTACCTTTTAAAATTTTTGCAGACTCTGAGATGATGTAGAGTACCGTTGGTGAAGTTCGTATGAACACCAAAATCTAAAGGGCGGATAGATTTGGCCTTCAATTGATTCTAATCGATAGGTTCCAACGAGCATGATCACATGGTGCGCGGTCTCGACGTCGGGTGCAGCGGGCAGCTCGTGCGCGTTGGGCGCGGACAACGTACGGGTACGCGGGCGGTGAGCACGGTCGCAGACTACTAGCGTGATGCAGACGTGCATTGGTGGGACTCCTAGGCGGTCGCGGACTGGCGCTGGCACGTGGACGCACGCAGGCGTGGGCAGAAAGACTCCTAGGCATGCGAGGAGTGTTCGCGAATGAATTGGCGCGCGCTGGGACTTCGCGATCGGCGGTAGCGAGCAGACAACGCGGATGAGCGGCGACGATGCGCGTGCAAGCAGACACGGACTGGAAGCTTGTGGACATTGCTGGTACCGTGCGTCGCTGGGCGTCGTGTGCAGGGGCTGGGACTGCGACTGGTTGGGTGCGACTGCGGGAAGTGACTCGCAGTTGCGATCAACTAGTCACGAACGGCTTCCGGCGGCAATGAGTGTTTCCGGCGGCAGACGACGGTGATGATATTATGTTGATGACCAAAATTATATGTATATTAGAGGCTCAATATATTGTACCAAAAAGCCTTCTAATGGATTATCCAAACACCTACCATTAAACTTGGTGGAGCGTTTAATCGAAACTCCCTAACTCTCGAACGAAGATATTTCTCTCGCGTATGTAGAGGAGAAAATCGGCCAACACATCTATGTAGGAGAGATTGGGACATGGTGTATTTATAGGCTCCATTAGGGACCTTAAGGAGGTGCTAAATATGAGCTTATCCCATTTAGGCCTAGGAATCCTAATACTACTCCAATACTAATTTAATGTAGGAAGAAGATCTCCTACTAATCTCCATCTTCTAGAAGACTCCTTAGTTTCCTAACACTAGAGAAGATCCTAGTAGGAATACTTTTCCTAATTAAATTAATAATCACAGGAAAAAATTAATTCCTAATTTAGGAAGCCCAATTCTACTCTAATTAATTATCTAATATAGGAAAATATTACCTACTAATTTCCATTTTCTAGAAGACTCCTTAGTCTCCTAATCCCAAGAGAAGATTCTAGTAAGAATTTTATGCTCCTAATTAAATTAATTAATATGGAATAAAATTAATTCCTATTTAAATGAAATTAAATAATATAACATCCCACTAGAGTAATATTATTGTTCTCTCCATTTAGCCACTATTTTACCAATTAAATTGGGCCTCCATGATTAAATAATATTAATCCAATTGATCGATCTACCTCCCTATGTTCAAGATATAAGGTCCGTTGATTAATTAAATTACTGACAAAATAATTAATCAACTTCTTATTCATTTCCGAAATTAGTACTACTCAGATCCTTAACCATTATGTCAGACAATCGTCTACCTGCAGAGTTTAACATAACGGACATTCCTGAGCTTATTTCGGAGACGCCATCAATCCAGCGCACTGGAACATAGTGACCATAAAGAATTTATAATAGCACATCATATAATTATTCTTACTTACCACAATACCTCGTATGTCATCCTAATAAAAGAGGAATCACTTGGCTAATCAAATAAATAAGAAATAAAATTATATGCTTATTTCATATTATTTTACAGCTTAAGAGAACGCATCAATCACTGAAGGTCTAGGATACAACAACGGTCAGTGAGTCTCATATCATTATCCTTCCGTGGACCTGTTCAACACTTAACATATGTGCTAGTGTAATTCTTCAGTCAAAGACCAACTGAATCAAGAATACACTACAGTCTTTTTGTAATATCCCAACTTTTATCAGTATATTAATATTTCAGTTCCGATATTATTTTTCGGAGTTGAGTATTTTCAGTTATTTCAGTCGAAATTACCGGAACTATTTTCGACGTATCGTTTACGTTCGAAATAATTTTGGTAATTTAGCATTATGTTTAATTAGATAATTAAACATAATTAAGTGATTAATTTAATTTAATCACGAGATTAGCAAATGGTTCGGAATTTTATTCCGAGTTCATGTTCGATGCCGTGCGTGTGCACGTTCGGTTCGAGGTCATGTGTGCGCGAGTATCCGTGCGAGTGTCTCGGTCCATCGGTTCGTGCGCGTACGCGTCCGCGTGTTTGTCCGGGAGAAGATCATACGCGCGAGTTTACCATCCGCGTCCATGTGCCGCGCGAGCAAGATAGGCGGAGTATCCGAGGCTTGCATGTGCCCGTGCACCATCCGTGTCCATGTGTCGTGCGAGCGAGTGTGCGGAGAAACCGAGGCGTGCACATCCGGCCATTTTCCTCAAGAATCCGCGCCCCATTGCCTCATTGTCCGCGCGCCTTGTCCTCTAGCCGGCGGAGTCTCCAAGGCCGTGAGAGAGTGTGCGCCCATTTTGTCCTCATGTGCTAAGTATCCGTGCCAATTTTTGTATCCTAGTGCACGTGTGTGTTGTGTGCATAGATGGAGATTGGCCGGGCATTTCCCTCCCATTTTTGGCCTTAGCATTCACGTGAGAGTTCCCTCATTTCCTCCGCCCAACTTTCGGCCATAAGTTAATATAAGGGAGACTTAGGATATATTTGGAGACTTTACTCCATTTTCCCCTATATACTCCTAAATTGCCGAGAGATAGTGAGATTTGGTGTGAGTTGTCCGAGTGCACGCAACGCATCCGCAAGCCACCGCGAGGAGCAAGTTCACGCGAGCATCGAGTACACGCGCACGCATCACGCAACGCACGTCCGCGGAAGCTCACGGCCGGGAGTTTGAAGTAGTCCCTAAGGCTTGCAAGAGGTAAGTCCCTTCGAATTCCAACCGAGATAATCATGTTCATTTGAGATTAAATGTTAAAATGGTCCTACATGCGTGTATTAGCCATGGCCGTGCGTCGTGATATATGTTTAAGTTATTTTCCGAACCATGTTATATTTTTCAAGCAATTCTCCGAGCAATCTTGCATGTTTGATTTTTATGTGCAATATCATGTATAAATTAGCCTAAATGTTCGGATAAAATGACATGTTCAAAATGTTTGGCCGAGGATAACGTGGTGTCGCACATAGCGCGCCACGGGCCGTGCATGCATGTCCGTTATGTTAAGTTCATATTTTGCCGACCAATGCCAGCATGTTTAGCGTTATTTTGAGATATCATGTTTAAGTGTTCGGATGAAATTATCATGTTACTAGTATTTTGGCCGAAGGATGTGGTCGCACACGTAGTGCGCACCACGGCCACCCGAGAACTTTTTCATGATTAAGATATTTTCTTTCGGCATCTATGTGTTATTATGCTTAGAATATCATGTTTATGCTCAGTTATGCCTTAATTGCCGAGAGAATATATGAGTTGGTCGAGGAACGGCGCAATGTC
>CACSLK010034236.1:113030-126163 GCA_902706635.1 Striga hermonthica | reverse complement strand
TAGGGTCCCTACTGTAGCTCTATATATACAGCATTAGGCTCATGGAAGAGGAGAGAAAAATCCCATCAGCTCATAAACACGTCCAGCTCTTTTTCTCTCTCTTCCAAAGAGTTCTTCTATTTCTTGTGTTCCACTGATTCAAGATCTAGAAAGCTGTTTGAGAATACAGTAGAAGATCTTAAGGTATATAGAGATTCCAATCATACATCCAAACCGGAGACCAAAACCAGCAAGTGACCATACCACGACGACCAGGACGACGAGACGAAGAGATCGCCGTTGAGATCGCCGCCGTATGCCGCCGCACGCGCCGCCACGCGCCACCGGAAGCTGCCAGCTGCTGAAGATCACGCGGGCGCGTGAGAGCGCGTGGAAGCATCTTTTTCCGATCGGTCAACGCCGTTGACTTCGCCGTGACGTCAGCTTTCTGGATTGGTCAAGTTTGTTCGATTCCGAGAAGATTTGATTTGCGGTCAACTGTCCGGGCCAGCCAGATCTACATAAATTTTAAGCAGTAAGTTTTCTTCATCAAACCTTTAGATCCGCTGCGCATAGGTTTATGTTGAATGTTTGTCCGTGATTTGTGCATATCGAGATCCTCGTGGGTTCCAACAGGCTCGCCGGAGCTGGGCACGGCGGCGGCTCGCCGGAGCTGGGGGTGGCCGAATTTGTGGTAGATGGTGGAGTGGAGATGAAGGTGTATTTATAGGGGGAAAAAATTAGGGTTTTTATTGTGCTATTGGGCCTCAAAATGATCGGGCTTGGGATTTAACACAATCGGACTTTAGTAAATTATAAAATCGGGCCTTTCCTACAAGCGGTTAAAGGAATTAATAACTTAGGCCGATTAATTCGAATATGGACTAAAAGATTAAATGTCCGGTTAATAAAATTTGTCGAACTCGAACTAATTAAATTAATCGGTCAACTCTACTAGAATAATTGGGCTTAGACATTGGGCCAATAATTTAATTCGACTTAGGCTCGATTACATCGTACATCGACTAAGAAATTAAATGTTCGGTCCATAAATAAAATATGACGGCTTGTAGTAATATTTCGACTTGGGTCGAAATTGAATATTGGGCTCGGAATAATCAAATCATCTAGTTTCGGTTCGCTTAAATAACATTCAATTAATCCAAGGTTCAGTTTTAAAAATATAACTGATACTTGGGCTTGGTAAATTCGACTTTAATAATTAAAATCGAATAAATTTTTCCATGGCTTAGACTTTAATACTAATTATATAATTTAATGCATATTAATATAATAAATGCATCAAATTTAGAAACTTAATATTTATGAAAATATAGTCGAGCTCCATAAATAGTAATATAAAATCTAGGCGTTACAATATATATAGTCTATGGTCAACATCTCAAGTCAAAAGTCAACTCCTAACTCAGTCAACTAAAGATCGCTACGACCGGTCAACGCATTTGACCGGCTCGTTTACCTATCAAAAGACTCCCGAAAAATCTCAAATTTTTACCTAAGCCTCAAGACAATTAATTATGATTTATCAAATTTAAATAATCATTTTATCACTTATGTTTCAAAAGTCTAACATATTCGCTTTAAGCCCGAAAATCTCGATTTATTCAAAATCGCTCAAATCACCCAATTCATTAATTTTATATCATCTCAAATATTATGTCTAAGCCATCAAAACCGAGATCTAGTTATTATACCTTAAAACGACTCGGATCGAAGCAACGAGAGTGGATCGGGCTAGAAAATGGGTCCAATAAAACAAATCGGGCTGGATGAAGGGTTGTGGTTGTTGGTTGCGGATCCGGGTCTGAGGAGGAGCTAGGACCAGAACTGAGGTGCTGCTGGTCGGGCCCCGGTACAGCTGGAGCTCAGTCGTGCGTTGAGGAAGGGTTTTCCGGCGTGAACTCGCCGGAATCGGGCCTGGGAGCGAGGAGCAGGGTTGCTGGACTCGTTGGTCGCGAGCAGGTGCTGAAATCGGACTGTACGGACGTCCTGAGCAATGAGCTGGTCGCGAGCTTGGAGAAGATGACGAACCGCATCATGCTGCTCCCTCGATTTGGGTAGTCCCGTAACGAAATCTATGGTAAGCTCTTCCCACTTCCACAGTGGGATCTCCAAGGGCTGCACTAAACCCGGTGGAAACTTGTGCTCGGCTTTCACCTGCCTGCAAACCAAGCACTTCTTCACTAACTCAGCAACATCTCTCTTCATGCCCCTCCACCAAAACGACCCTTTCAGGTCGTGGTACATCTTAGTGCTGCCGGGGTGCGCCAAATAGGGTGCACTGTGAGCCTCGATCAAGATCTCCTTCCTCAGGGCCTCGACATTCAGCACAACGAGCCTTCCCTTATACTCCACGGCACCATCTGCGCCTCGATAAAACCCCTCTACACCCTCCGCAACAACCTTCGCCCTCATGGAATGGACGAACTCATCAACGGACTGATCTCTCCGAACTCAGTCTCGGAGCATGGGCCACACTCTCATCGACCGAACACCTACTACTACAGGCATCGTAAGAAGTGACTCGACGACGTCTAACTGCATTCGAGCGAACTCTCGAAGGAGCTGACTCTGCTGGGTGATCATGCAAGTCAACTCGCCCCTCGCCTTTCGGCTAAGGGCATCAGCTACCACGTTCGCCTTCCCCGGATGATACTGAATGGTGCAATCATAATCCTTCACTAGCTCCAACCATCGCCTCTGGCGCATGTTGAGCTCCTTCTATGTGAAGATATACTGCAAACTCTTGTGATCGGTGTAGATCTCACACCAACCACCATACAAATAGTGCCTCCAAATCTTCAGTGCGTGAACAACGGCTGCCAACTCAAGGTCGTGAGTCGGGTAGTTCTCCTCGTGGGGCTTCAGCTGCCGCGAAGCGTATGCGACAACCTTGCCCTCCTGCATCAGCACGCACCCAAGTCCCTGCTTCGAAGCATCACTATAGATAGTGAAACTCCGTGTAGGGTCCGGTATAGTCAGCACGGGCGCTGTAGTCAACCTCTCCTTGAGCTCCTGAAAGCTCGACTCACAGTGACGACTCCACTCAAACATAGCCCCTTTCCTCGTCAAACGTGTCAAGGGTAGGGCTATCTTCGAAAACCCCTCGATGAACCTCCTGTAGTAGCCTGCTAACCCGACAAAACTCCGTATCTCGGTAACAGACCTCGGTGCTGACCAGTTCCTCACTACCTTGATCTTCCCGGGATCGACCTCAATGCCCTCGTCCGTAACGATGTGGCCGAGAAACGTCACTCGATCGAGCCAAAACTCGCACTTCGAGAACTTGGCGTACAGTCTCTCCCGCCTAAGAGTCTCCAACACGATCCTCAAATGCTCCTCGTGTTGGGTTGTGCTCCTCGAGTAGGCCAAAATGTCATCTATGAAGACAATGACAAATTGGTCCAAGAATAGGTGAAATACACGGTTCATGAGATCCATGAACACCGCCGGCGCATTGGTCAAGCCGAACGGCATCACGACAAACTCATAGTGACCGTATCGAGTACGAAACGCGGTCTACGTAAGAGTCCTTGATCTTCAGCTGGTGGTAGCCCGATCGCAAATCTATCCGGGAAAATACACGGGCGCCCCTCAGCTGGTCAAACAAATCCTCGATCCTGGGGAGTGGATACTTGTTCTTCACCGTCAATCGGTTCAAGTCCCGGTAATCGATGCACATACGCAAAGTCCCGTCCTTGTTCTTCACGAAAAGGACAGGTGCTCCCCAAGGAGAGACGCTCGGTCGAATGAAACCGAGACTCAAAAGCTCCTGAATCTGAGCCTTCAACTCCTGAAGCTCCTTCGGCGCCATACGATACGGCGCTTTCGACACTGGCCCGGCTCCAGGCACCAGGTCGATCGTGAACTCCACCTGATGACTAGGTGGTCCTCCCGGTAGCTGATCTGGAAAGACGTCCACGAAATCACGCACAATGGGTACATCTCCGGGCATCCGCTCCTCCAAAGGTTCCCCGACTATGCTCACCAGGTATCCCTAGCAATTCCCTCTCTGCAAACACTTAGTCGCCTTCGCCATCGAAATGACTCGGGGTAGGGTCCTCGTCTTCGTCCTGAAGAACGTGATACGATCTCCCTCGACTAAGTGTAGTGTCACCTCTCTATCACGACATCGAATGTCCGCCTGATATCTCTCCAACCAATCCATGCCGAGAATGAGGTCAAAGTCCCTCATCTCGATCATGAACGCATCCACCTCTAAAGATCTACCACCAATACTCAAGCTAAGATTCTCGGCCAAGGAGCTCGTAACTATCTTCCTCCCCGAAGCTAAGCTGATCTCGAGGGGGTCGATGGCACTCACTCCTCGGACCCCTATGGCCTCTAGACACTTGGCTGAGACGAACGAATGTGTCGCCCCGATGTCGAACAACGCAAATATAGACACATCACACAAAAAAATCATCCCGGACATGGTACCTGGCTGCTCAGCGGCCTGTGCCTGGTCAAGTGCGTAGACGCGTGCAGGTGCTCCACGTGGCTGGTTCGGGGCCGGCTGACGCTGACCCTGCTGACGCTGAACTCTGTCTGGGCAATCTCCCCTCAAGTGTCCGGGTCTACGACAGTGGAAACAAATGCCTCGTCCCGCAAGACACTCACCGGTATGGTGGCGTCCACAGGTAGCGCATGCTGGGGCAATCTGCTGAACTGGCTGTACGGCCTGAGATGGGGCCTGATCTCTCTGCTGGACCCTCCTACCCTGCCGGTCCCTCCCCCTCCTCTTGTTCTGACGCTGTGGCTGCTGGGGAGGAGCCAGCTGCGGTGGGGCCTGCAATGTTGGCTGCTGTGCAGGCTGTTGAGCCGGTGGTTGGTGAGCTGGCTGACGGGCGGCGCGAGTACGGATGGCCTCCAGTCGGAGACTCTCATCAATCTGCTGAGCCCTAGAAACGGTCTCAACATAAGTCAGGGCGCCAAGGCCCGCGAGATGGTGGCGAATCTCCCCGCGAAGACCGCCCTTGAAGCGCCTCGTCCTCGTCTTCTCCGTATCAATCAGGTACGGCACGAAGAAGCCGAGGCGAGTGAAGTCCCTCTCATACTCATCGACAGTCCTAGCACCCTGCTCCAGTGCTAAGAACTGCCTCTCCATCCTCTCTCTGTAGTGGGTCGGGTAATACTTCTCCCGGAGGAGCGCCTTCAGGCCAGCCCAAGTGAGGGCCAGCTTCTCCCCGGGTCGCATCTCCCAGTACGAATGCCACCAGAGACCTGCATCCCCTATCATCTGTAGCTGTGCACACATGATCCTGTGAGGCTCGGGGCAGTCCATCACCTCAAAAATCATGTCAAGGCTGCGCAGCCACTCATCGACTAGCCTCGGGTCTCCCTGCCCATTGAACGTCGCAGGGTGGTACCCGCGGAACTGAGAAACTGAAAAGGCCTGGTCGCGCACTGGCGCGGCCGGCGGGGGCGGTGCTGGACGCGGAGCTGGTTCGGGCGAAACCCGCGCTCGGCGTGGAATCGGGGCTCGACGAGGAGGCATCTGAATGGTCAAATGACAGGGATTACCAGAAAGTATTGAATATTTGACGGAGAATTAATTACTCAAGAAAGTTAACAGAAATTCCAAAGTTAACTATCTCTGCTGAAATTCTAACTGAAGCAGTATAGCCGATTAATAAATAGCTACACTATACTTTAATAAGTTATCAGATTCCGAAAACACCTAGCTTGGCTAGAGTTCCGGGTACACTAAAATCTTCTAAGTCCTTACTAGAGTTCTGACTAGAATTCTCAAATCTTAATCGAAGGATAGATATAACGCCCCTGAAATAATCTGAATATAATTAAATATGCATTCGCAAATAAAAGCTGTACAGGTGACGTACCTTGTAGTCGGCGTGGCGTGAGCGTGGTGTGGTCATATCTCACTAAAATTTTAGTATACAGAACCACTAAGTGGCTCTGATACCAACTGTAACACCCCGCCTAAAACTTACTAAAATCAGAGTAAATTTTTCGCGCTCTAAATGGAAAGCACTGATTTAATTTTCGAAAACACATATTATTTTTTCGAAAATACTTTAATTTTAAAACGCGAGATGCTACTCAACTTTAATCTTATATCTTTATCTCTTTAACCTAACATGCATGCGACCAAGTAAAATCCATTCTAGAATTAAGGCCATGAATAATACCGGATTAATCATGCATATTCTGAAAATCTGACATAATCTGAAATCTGAAATACTAGACTGAAATCTGACATCTGAAACACAAATCTAATATGCGGAAGCAGAAATAGTTCGGAAAGCACACACAAAACATAAGTAAATGCGATGACAAATGGTGTTTAGACATGTTCGAATGACTATATGACATGTCATATCAAAATGTCCTGGCTGATGACCACCACCACATATCCGGCTCACGCTGCACGCGGGACTCCGTCACCTGAAAAAGAGGGTAGTGGGGAGGCGTGAGCACAAAGGAATCAACGGTGCTCCGCCGGGACCGGCACTGATATACTCAGCACAATTAATAACAAACTATGAAATCAACATATATATGAGAAAACTGGTCTGACTATGGGACTAACGGTAAACCGGTACTCATGTGCACACTCTGGGGGTCCCCTCCCACAGAAATCCAGGAAAGGCACTAATCACCCCATCTGGACGCTAGACTTAGGACGGGCCCTAATCACACACATCCAAGTCATAACTGAAATACTGAAATATTGACCAAGACGGGATTACTCATCCATCTCAGTCCTTCAATTTAATCGCATATAGATCTCAGACATGGTAAATTATTAAAAGCGATGAAATACACAGTACGTGGTCCCCACCTAGAAACTGGCGAAAAGCGAATGCTGAATATATCTGAAATGGGTAGCTGATGGAGGCTCGACTCTCCTCAAGCTACAAAATATATTGAGCGAAATATTCTAAGTACTAGGCTCAGAATAAAACTCAAATCTTTAATATCTTATATATCTAGGTTCGCTCACTCGGCTTTAAAAATCATTTAGGGATTTACGAGCTGAGTTTGAAAATATTATTGTCGTTGAGGCATTCTAGAGTTCTCTGAAATATTTCTAAGTCTGGGACTAGGATCTGACTTAATCTAATCTGACTGAAATCTAAACTATATCTGAATCTTAAATCTATCTGAAATTCTTAACTTTATCTGAAATCTTAATCTGACTGCATCTGAAATT
Organism: Striga hermonthica; assembly: GCA_902706635.1. NCBI lineage: Eukaryota > Viridiplantae > Streptophyta > Magnoliopsida > Lamiales > Orobanchaceae > Striga > Striga hermonthica. The sequence continues at coordinate 118,986 of CACSLK010034236.1, read as the reverse complement.
TATCTGACATTCGATCTGAAATATATTTCGAACAGTCCGGCTGACCGGACCAGTTCGACTGAACTGGACCGACGGCTCACTCGGAGTCGGTCGGTCATTCGCTTGACTATGTGCAGCTCGGTTTGACCGTGGTCCGAGTTCGGCGTGGCGACTCGGGCCGGCACGAACTCGACTGACACGGCTTAGCCGATGCACGAGTTTGAACGGTGCCACGGTCACTGACGCAGGGGCGTGCTTGGACCACGGCTAACAGAACGACGTGTAGACGGCAAGTCGGATGGACTCGGTGCACGGGCACGCACTCGGGGGTTTGACTCGGACTCGGTGCACGGGCACGCACTCGACGGCTCAGCTCCAACGGTCGGACGAGAGGCGATCACGGCACGAGATGACGATACGCATTACGAATTACGATACGAAGGTTAAAGATTATCTAGACGGTACTAGGGTTCAGACATTTATAATCGGATCCAGAAAAATACCCGGTTATCGAAACCGGATAAAACTAGAGTTTTGATTCCAGAAAATCCTAACTCAATTAAGGCCGATATTTAATATACATATTTTTTGTGATTTATAATAAATCTATAATCCACAACTGCAGCTAAAGTCTCAGTCAAACTATTATTTTATTTATACGGCATTAATATCTAAAGTCTCGATTTTTATAACTAAGTCAAACAACATCCAAAATTTACGAAAATTGAAACATAACATCCTCAATATATATATAGTCTATGGTCAACATCTCAAGTCGAAAGTCAACTCCTAACTTAGTCAACTAAAGATCGCTACGACCGGTCAACGCATTTGACCGGCTCGTTTACCTATCAAACGACGCCCGAAAAATCTCAAATTTTTACCTAAGCCTCAAGACAATTAATTATGATATATCACATTTAAATAATCATTTTATCACTTATGTTTCAAAAGTCGAACATATTCACTTTAAGCCCGAAAATCTCGATTTATTCAAAATCGCTCAAATCACCCAATTCATTAATTTTATATCATCTCAAAATATTATGTCTAAGCCATAAAAACCGAGATCTAGTTATTATACCTTAAAACGACTCGGATCGAAGCAACGAGAGTGGATCGGGCTAGAAAATGGGTCCAATAAAACAAATCGGGCCGGATGAAGGTTTGTGGTTGTTGGTTGCGGATCCGGGGCTGAGGAGGAGCTAGGACCGGAACTGAGGTGCTGCTGGTTGAGCTCCGGTACAGCTGGAGCTCAGTCGTGCGTTGAGGAAGGGTCTTCCGGCGTGAACTCGCCGGAATCGGGCCTGGGAGCGAGGAGCTGGGTTGCTGGACTCGTTGGTCGCGAGCAGGTGCTGAAATCGGACTGTACGGACGTCCTGAGCAATGAGCTGGTCACGAGCTTGGAGAAGACGACGTGATGGCTGCGGGTCTAGGTCGCCGAAAAATGGAGCTCGAGCTTGGACGCGGGCTCGTCGGAGTTGCAGGTGGACGAGCGGAGGAGCTGCGGATCTTGAGCTGGGATGTACGGGCTTGACGTGGAGGTGCTGGAACTGCTCGCCGGTGGAAGGTCGCGCAGCTGGTCGTCGCAAGAACTTGGGTCGAGGTTTTTCCGGCGGCTTTAGAGCTGTGCGTGCGGTGGTGCGGCTCGGCTGCGGGCAGAGGACATGCCGGCGCGAGTTTGAGTTTGGTTTTGCTGGAAAACACTAGGGGTCGCCGGATTTCGGGAAGAAATGGTGAAGATGGTGAAGCTTAAGCCATGTATCTAGTGAATAGAGATGAACTTTGAGCTTGATGGTGTGGCTATGGAGGAAATCTAGACAAGGAAGAAGATGAATAGTAAAAAGTGGCTAGGGTTTTGAGTCTTGATGTTGGGAGACAAGGGGACAAGAGGATCTATTTATAGCATGGTGTAGGAGACTAGGGTTTTCTCCCTTAATGAGCTCAAAACCGGTCCTTTAAAATCCTACGAGTTGGGCTCGAATATAAATCGGATATGAACTTAGGAAATTAAATGCTCGGGCTTGCTAAATAATATTAATCGAACTAGGACTAATTAAATTAGTCGGTCCAAATAATTACTAATAATGGGCCCGGAATTAAAATACTACGATGGCTCGATATTAAAATATAGCTTGGTCTTGGAAATTAATTCGACTATTCGAATTAAAATGGCCGACTAAAATTATTGGATTCGCTCAAAATTTAATTGGGCTCGAATAATTAAATTATTCGGCTTCGGATCACTTAAATAAAATTCCAACTTTAATAATTAAAGTCGAAAGAAGTTTTCATGGCTTAGACTTTAATATTATTTATTTTAATGCATATTAATATACTAAATGCATCAAATTTAGAAACTTAATATTTATGGAAATATAGTCGAGCTCCATAAATAGTAAATAAAAATCTGGGCGTTACACAAACTATTGGTAATCTTCTCCCATATGATGATCACTTGTTTTTCTGGTGGTGAATATGTAGTTTCCAATACCACCAGTGAGAAAAGACGGAGACAAACCATGGACGAATGTACGTATTATGAAGGCATTTGACACTTGTGGAAAAAAAAAATTAAGATAAATGTGGATCAATGGGTAGGACTACCTAAAAAAGAGAGATGAGTCTGCAAAGTTTTCTAGTCAAATTAGTGGTCACTTGAGATTTCCTTCTAGTGCCAAAATAGTGGAAAGATGTTGATGAAGAAAAAGATATTGAACCTGTCATTGGCCATAAAAAGGTAGAAATCATAAACACTTTTTAAGTTGCATTAATACATTTTTGTATCACCTTAAATGATCTTATTTTTAGGCAAAAAAAGGCTCCATAAAGGTTTTTTAGTCCCTTGACCCTTTTTTATTTTGGTCCCAATAAAGGTATATTTTTTAAAATAGTCATCTATGTAGAAAAAAAGAATAGTTTTTTGGTCCTATGACCACCTGTAGCAAGTCACCGTGACCGGCCCCGCCTAAGTGTAGTTTCATTTTTTTTTTCTTTTTTTTTTTTTGCTGACGTTAGGGGTGAGCATGGGTTGGTACGGTTCGGGGATTGACAAATCTCTGCAACCATACCGAAGTTCGTAGATTACTAAAATTCAATTTCCAGGCCCGTACCAAAAAATTAGTCCAGTTCGGTCTGAATATTTCATTTTTAGGTTCGGTTTGGTTCGATTCTCAGTACTATCAGAATGGTTCGGTTCGGATATTCAGAGATTTTTAATTATTTCTTAATTTATTTTGAATGGTCACCTAGTTGTATTTTAATTTTTATATTTTTTCCATCCAACATTCATCAATACTTTATCATACTAAAGTTTTTATTTTTAAATCAACTGGAGAAATAACTCTAAATTTTAAATAAGACTAAATTTGTGCAACTTACATTAAAAATTCAAAATTCAAACTAAATATAATATAATATTTTATTAAAATAATATATCTTTTTACCTTCCATACCATGTTAGTTATAAGATAGAATAAGACTACTATCGACAAATTTAAGTAATGTTTAGAAAAAAAAAATAAAAAAAAAAATATTTCTTTAACTTTTCATATCATTTAAAATATATTTTTCTTAAACCAGATTCAGTTGCAGATCTCAAGTATTATTAAACATGAAATTTAAATGAAGCTTAATTGCTATAACTATATTTTATTTCCATTTTAAATTTTTTTAAATTATAAAGGATCAAAGTTGACATAAAATATATTAATATCACACATCTATTTTTATAATTCGGTTCTTAATTTCAGTTCTTCGGTTCAGTAATGTACGGGACAGTTTGGTTCTCGGTACAGATATTTGTGAAATTTTCAGAACTGTACCAATCATTTTTCAGTTTGGTTCGGTTTGGAGAAAATCAAACGGCCAACGGTTATTTTTCGGTTCGGAGTGATTTCTGCTAGATTTTCAGAACGGTTCGGAATTCTTCAAGTCTCATGCTCAGCCTAGCTGACGTGACAATTAGGTGGCAGAATTATAAAAAAGATGACCAAAACCAAAATTTGAACCTTGGACATCATGCAACAAAATTGGGGCATTATCCACTCGATATAAAACAACTTATGTGAAATACTTGGCTTCAATTATATATCTATCAATATCGTTTTATCAAAAGAAAATATATATATAATAACTCAATTTATGTCACTTTTACTTATAAAACTTATACATAATTTATTTATTAAATATATAATAATTACGAAATTCAAATATGTAAATTAAATAAATCAGTAAGTAATATTATATTATTTAATTACCTTGTTTTATTTAACATTTACTCTCAATTTATATTTTTTTTATATATTTGTACCTTATTTAATTTTAATTAATTTTATTAATATATTACATAATTATTTAGTAAATAAACTAAGGAGAGACGAAGGAGACATTTGACGGCGGATAGTTTCTGTGAGGTATGCGGTCAGACCGAGGAGACAAACCTACACGCGGTAAGAGATTGTTCACTCGCCTCGAGATATGGAAGGGTTTGCTGTCACGGTCAGCCCAAGCTGAGTTCTTTGCATTAAACCTGAAGCAGTGGCTCTCTTCGAACTTGTTGTGCCCACAATGTGTAGGTGTAGAGAATTGGGCCTGCATATTTGGACTAACTGCATGGAAGCTATGGAAATGGAGGAATGAATTCCTATTTCAAGGTAAACGGCGAACAGGGCCTAGTGGATTTAAGGAGATTGCTGCTTACGCGACAGGCCTGGAGAAGTTTATTGATAGTGACAGAAAACTCGGAGGAAGTTGACAATGAGAGTGTTGTGGGGTTTACAAGATGCCTAGATGATGCCGCAGGGGTGAACATAGGCCTAATGTTGGGCATAAAGGAATTACGCGGTCGACCTTGGACCGTCAAGGTGAAACACATATTCCGCGAAGCAAATTTTACAGTTGATCAATTGGCTTCCTTTGCTGCAGATAGATCGATGGGATATCACTTCTTACATGATCCGCCGCATGGAGTTCGTCAGTGCCTCCACCATAATTTAATTGGAGTAACTTATACGCGAGACACGTGTGCAACTAAACCTATAGGCGTTGGCCTATCCCTTTGTACAAAAAAAAAAGCATAAAATAAAATAAAAAAGTAATAAAACATAAAATAAGATATATAATTAGACTAATCAATCAAACCAAAAATATATTTATTGACGTTTATGAAATTAGCCGTTGTGGCTGTATATTTGACGTGTGTAATTGAATTTGGTGCGTGTTCATATTTGCCACATGTTTAACCAACTGAGTAAATTATAATTTTTGTCATGTATATTTCACTACTTTAATTTTTTCATTTATTCTAATAACGTTTTTTATTTTTATCCCGTATGTTAAAAAAAATTACACAAAGGTCCTTTACATACATAAGAGACTAAATTGAAATACTTTTTTGCAAAACATAAAGGACCTTTTTGCTGCAAAAAGAATCTTTTTATAATCTTTTTTCAAACATACGAGACAAAAATAAAAAACACAATTTAAAAATGATGAAAAATTAAAGTAGTGAAACATACCGGACTAAAATTCTAAATTACTCTTAACCAACTATAAACACTAAATTACTCTTAACCAACTATAAACACCATCTAAAGTTGCAAATTATTCATCATAAGAAAAGTGAAGAAAGAAAAAAGAAAACAAAACCAAAGAGGCAAATGCAATAGGCGAAGAGGCAGAGCTCCCACAGTTTTTTCACACACTATCCTGACAATCATTCTGCTCAACTTTCCCAAAACTTCCCTAGGGTTTCTAGCTTCTCTCTCTCTCTCTCTCTCTCTCTCTCTCTCTCTCTCTCTCTCTCTCTCTACGCTCATTCAGCTAAATTTCACATGGACCTCGCTGCTAATGCTTTGGAGCCCTGAATTTGATTCACTTATGGCAAGTGTTATCTCTACTTCACTGGGATTGCAGTCCCCAGGTACCGTACCCATTTCTATTGGGAATCACGCAGCTCTAGTTTTTTTTTTTTTTT
>CACSLK010034236.1:88526-102016 GCA_902706635.1 Striga hermonthica | reverse complement strand
TATATATATTATATATATATTAGATAAAAAGATGTTGGTAGATATATAATTGAAGTTAAATACTTAACATAATTGGTGCTAGCTCAAGTGGTTCATGAGCTCCTTTTGTGCCCCATTGGACCTAGGTTCGAATCCCCTCAACAGCACATTTTTTGCAATTTTTCTACATAAGTGCCACGTGGCATTACAACTCAGCAAAAAAAAAAAAGAAAAAATTCGGCGAATTTCCACGTAGCTCAGCCGGTTACAATGACTTGATATAGGCGGTCATAGGACCAAAAAACTAATTTTTTTTCCAGTTAGGGGACTATTTCCAAAAACAGTCCATTTACGGTACCAAATTAAAAACGACCTGTGGATAAAGGATCAAAAAACTTTTTTTTCCATTAATAGAATTACTAATTAATAGTTGGAATTTAAAATTAGATTTTAAATTTCAAATCGAAATAATAATAAGATTATTAAATAAGGAAATTGAAGAATAGATTAAAATAATAAAGTCTTGAATTTTTTTTTCAAGAATTGTTATTTTATTATTTATCTTTAATATGATTGAAGATTAAAAATTAATAAGAATAAATTAATTATGGTGGTTTGGAGTTGTTAACCAATCTAAATAATTAATCTTATTTTTATTAATAAAATAATAGTTGTTGTAAACCACTCTACATTATTAATTAAAAGTCAATATTTGGTATGATTATTTAGATATAATCTGATTTTATTTAAAATAAAATATATCAAATATTGATTATTTTATGCTAAAATGTTTAGTATAAATAGGTGCAAAATGTTTGCACATTAATTGCTAAGTTTTTGGCTAAATTCTTCCAAGATAAAAACATTCAAAGAGTTGAGTGATAAAATAAGAAAGAGTTCTTGTAAAATTTCCTTATAACTATATATATTCTATACTTCTTGAAAAACCGAGTAGTTTCTACTAGCGAAGAAACTATAGTCAGAACCAAAGTTCAAAAGGTGGATACGATTAAAGAGAAGACATTTGGATTCCTAAAGTGAGTAACCACAAAAAGTGATCGTTACCAAACCGGAATTGATTTCCTCAAACATCGTCGGTTTTGAAAGAGTTTAAGAACAAAGGTAATTTTTATAAATTACATATCAAATCAAAATTAGTATAAGTTACTAGATTTTAAATGATGTTTATTCTTTATCTCGTTATACTTATGTACGGAATAAGTATTTATAAGATAATACTTATAAAATTTTAAATTCTGCTGTAAACTCTGTTTCGTACAGTATATCGAACCCAACACAAATTATATCTAGTCCTAATCTACCTAGGGAACTAATAAAGCAATAAAATATTAAGAATCCTAAACAATCTAATAATCATAATGGAATAAGGGAACAAAATAACTTCGATTACACTCCAGGTAACTCTCTCTCTCTATCGATCTCTTTTGGCCGCCTCACGCACCGCCCACGCCCAACCGCCTTTGCGTCGCCTAGTCCTTGCGGGACTAGGGCACGCCGCCTTAGCACGCGTGTGCATTGGCACCTGGCGTGCCGCGCACGCCATTACCTCCTGCGCCGACCTTCAGCGCGTGGTCGTTCGCCACTTTGCACTCCTCTAGGATAGAGGCTTCGCGCCCCGCGCGCGCTCACACGCCTTGTGCGCCCTGCGCGGCTTCGCTGGCCATTGATACGAAAGTGGTGATCAAACCCGGAGAGTGTGAAGAACGGTCGGGCATAGCCGAAGGGCGAATAAGCAAATGGCGCGCATCGGGCAATGATGCGCGGGCGTCGGGCGTACACGGGCGCGCATAGGCACTGGGCGTGCACAACAAGTATGCGGGTAGCTGGGACGCGTGGCAGATGAACGAAGGGCACGCGGGGTGCGCTGGGCGCGCGAAGGGAGCCCACGCTGGAAGAGTCCGCGACCGAGTGGGCGAAGGAATGGCGAGCGCACGGCAGAACGTGCGCGAGAATCTCGGCAGCTGCGAGGCGCGCGCATTGGCGTGCGAGTGGAAAGCAGACGCGTGAATCCTAGTCCGCGCAGAACTAGGTGTTGGTAAAGCGGCAGGCGCATGCGTGTGGGGCAATGGGCGCGAAGCCGCGCGCCACGAGAAATAGGCAACTCGAGGGCGGCGCACGCACGTAGAGATGGCCAAAAGTGTTTGGGCGAAGACTTGGTGTTCAAGCCAAGTTATTTGGAGATCAAGACTAGTAGTATTATTAGGATTCTATTTCCTTATTGCTTTAGTAGATCTAATATGTTTAGGATTTTATATTTTATTGCTTTAATAAGTTCCCTAGTAAGATTAGGACCAAACTAGCTTAGGATCTATAAATAGGGATGATCCCTCATTATTTTGAATGACCAAGATTGATGAGTTAATAGAAAAGAATGTTTGTTCATCCAAGTGTTAGGATTCATGAGAGTTCGATCATACAAATCGAACTAGTGAGGCTAAGACCCGAGCTAGTTCAAAATTAAGGGAGCGAGGCTAATTACCAAGTGAACTCATGTATCGTGAGAGGGTTAGGCTAATAACTGAGTCGATCACACCTATCATTGAGAGAAAGGCCGTGGCGACACGTTGTTCGAGGAAAGCGAGTGGAACAAAACACACGATCCTTCACCATTGGTGCTTTCGTTGAGAGTGATTGATTGTGTGTTTCGCTAAACTTTTCCTATCCCATTCTTTTTTCTTTTTGTCTGATTTTTTCCCTTCTTTGTTCGAATTTTTTTTGAATTGTTCTTCTTATTTTTTGAAAATTTTCTAAAGTTATTAAAAAAAGGAGAGTCATGACGAATCGTGAGAGGTTCGATATGCTAGAAGAAAGCGTGAGGTCCCTTGGCAACGGACAATACGTGGTCAATGAAAATATGGAGAAATTGGAGCTCATGATACACGACTTGGCGGGGAAGCTCGAGCGAGTTACCCACCACACGCGGAGGAGCCGCACATCGAATTCGACCTTGGCGGGTACGGGCAGTTTGCCGTCTTGTTGCGATGACAACGAAGAGCGCTCGCAGGGAATGCGCGCGACGCGCACAACCCGGCACCATGGCGATCGAAGGACGCACGGCGAGAGGCGACACCGGGAGGAACGTACACATACACGCCCGAAGATCACCCTATCAACGTTCAAAAGAACAGATCCGGACGCATGGTTAAGTCGTGCCATGCAATTTTTCAAGATCAATGAGGTACACAAGTCCGAAAGAGTCCAAATTGCTGCCAACTATTTAGATGGCGAAGCTAACACATGGTGGCAATGGGTGTCACATGTTTACAAAAACAAAGGCGAGCAAATTAGAGGGAGATATTTTGAGAAGGAGCTAATTACCAGGTTTGGATCTAGTGATTATTTCGATTACGATGAGGCTCTGACAAGGATTCGCCAAACTGGTAGTCTATGCGACTATCAAAAGGAGTTTGAGAGAATTGCTAGCTCGGTACACGATTGGCTCGAGAGTGCACTTGTTGGTGCATTTGTTGGAGGATTGAAAGTATAATTAGCAGCTGAGGTACGATTGGACAGGCCAAGATCGACAAGAGCCGCGATGGAGGCAGCACGACTGCACGAGGATCATCTCGCGACAGTGCGCAAGGCAAAACTGAGTGAAGGGCGCACGGACGTTCTGCGCGCGAGCGTCACGATCGACGATATGCCCCCATGGACTGAGATCAAACCGCCAGTCGGTGAAGGGACATGCACCACGAGCAATATGCGATGCTTGACTGATGAGAAGATCCAAAGGCGAAGAGAAAAAGGCTTATGTTTTACTTACAACGAGCGATTTACACCATACCACAAATGTAAAAGTAATTAAGTCTATTTGTTGGAGTTTGAGGAAGAGCAGGATAGTGAGCAACATGAGAAGACCTTACTGCATGAGGTCAAGTGAAAGAAACGAGGCCCTAAGATGATCAGGTTTACGACTGAGATTAAGGATATGCTACTGGAAGTATTAGTGGATAGCGGGTCAAGTTTGAATTTTATTGATGAAGGAATAGCCAAGAAGCTGAAGTTGGTGGCTACAAAGGTCAAGAGGTTTGGTTTCAAGGTGGCCAATGGACAATAACTACAAGGTACTCAGTTATGCAAGAAGGTTCCAATTATGCACAGGATCAAGAGTTAGAGATTGACCTCTACGCCTTACCGCTTAAGGCAACTTATGTAGTGTTGGGAGTACAGTGGCTCGAAACACTTGGGCCCATTACGACCGACTATAAGTGAGGGAAGATAAAATTTGGGCGGCCAGGGAAGGGCATTAAATTGAGAACTGAGGATGAAGGCGACTCTACAATTGATGAGGGTGATAGTGATGTGGATGTGCTGAACTTTCTTATCCTTCAGGACAAGGAAAGTCTTGAAGAGGAGGGGAATGATACGGAAGCGGTCATCAAACCAGGAGAGTGTGAATAATGGTCAGGCATGGCCGAAGGGCGAATAAGCAAATGGTGTGCATCGGGCGATGATGCGCGGGCGTCGGGCGTACACGGGCGCGCATGGGCGCTTGGCGCGCACAACAAGTACGCGGGTAGATGGGACGCGCGGAAGACGAACGAAGGGTACGCGGGGCGCGCTGGGCACGCGAAGGGAGCGCACGCGGGAAGATTCTGTGACCGAGCGGGCGAAGGAATTGCGAGCGCGCGGAAGCACGCGCGCGAGAAGCTCGGCAGCTGCGAGGCGCGCGTATTGGTGCACAAGTGGCAAGCAGACACGCGAAGCCTAGTCCGCGCAGGACTAAGCGTGGCTAAGGCGGCAGACGCATGCGTGTGGGGCAAGGCGCGCGAAGCCGCCCGACACGAGGAATAGACAACGCGAGGGCGGCGCACGCACGTTGTGGCGGCCGAAGGTGTTTGGGCGAAAACTTGGTGTTCAAGCCAAGTTACTTGGAGATCAAGACTAGTAGTATTATTAGGATTCTATTTCCTTACTGATTTAGTAGATCTAATATGTTTAGGATTTTATATTTTATTGCTTTAATAAGTTCCCTAGTAATATTAGGACGAGACTAGCTCAGGATCTATAAATAGGGATGATCCCTCATTGTTTTGAATGTCCAATAATGATGAGTTAATAGAAAAGAACGTTTGTTCATCCGTTTGTTAGGATTCGTAAGAGTTCAATCATACAAATCAAATTAGTGAGGCTAAGACCCGAGCTAGTTCAAAATAGAGGGAGCGAGGCTATTTACCAAGTGAACTGAAGTATCGTGAGAGAGTTAGGCTAATAACCGAGTCGATCACACCTACCGTTGAGAGCAAGGTCGTGGAGACGCGTTGTTCGAGGAAAGCGAGTGGAACAAAACACACGATCCTTCTTCACGTTGGTCTCTCGCGCGTGTTACCGCACGCTGCTCGCCCGCTAGCCAGGCCCGCTACCTGCGCGTACCGCACGCCTTCGCCCGCTAGCGCCCGCTCACCTGTCTCGCAAGCCAGTCGCGTGTGTGCGTCTTTGCCCGTTATCTTGTCATTTCCGCTTGCCTCGCGCGCACTACACTAAAGTGCGCTCATTTTTGTTGTTTTCCGCGCTAGCCTCTTGCGTGCATGGTAAGTGTGACTTGCGGTGTTCTTGAGCTGCCTAGCCACTTCCACATCAGCTGGGCAACACGCACGAGGCACAAGGCAAGACCAGGATGACAAGCCTAGTCCCTATAGGAATAGGCAAGGTGCGAATACTAGACCCTGCAGGACTAGGAAAAGTAGCTGAGTGTTGGTACGCTCGTGAAAGATCGGCGACGGGAGTAATCCTCGAAGAAACAGGCAACGCAGCCGGAAGCATATTCCTAGTAGGAATAGGCAAAGTGGAGGCATGCTCGAGCAAACTCCGTGGCGGATTAGGACTAGGCGATGCGGACTCAGGCATGATCCTTCATGGCATAGAAGAGACGCACGCCGGACAGACCTAAGGCGACGCGTGGGCAGGACGCGCATTACCGCGCGCGACTAGGACTAGCGGGCGGCTAGGGTTTGGGGCGCGGTCGACTTGGGGATCAAGCAAGAGGATTGGAGTGCCAACCAAGTAATTTAGAGATCTAGTATTATAAGGATTTTATGGTAGTAGAAGATGTTAGGATATTTACTTTCCTTAGAATTTATATTCTTGGATTAGTTAGGAGTTCTAGTTAGTTTAGGCTTAGATTTATTTTGCACCTATAAATACCCATGTACTTTTCATATTTTCATAAGTTGATGGATGAATAGAAAATTTTTGTAAGAGCAAAACCGTGTGTTTAGAATTCGTGAGAGTTTTATCATGCAACCGAATTAGTGCGGCTAAGACCCAAGCTAGTTTAAAATCGTGATAAGATAAGGCTAATAACCTAGTCGAAGAGCAAGCCGTGGCAAAGCTAGTTCAAGGCAAACGAGTTGAGCAGAACACAATCCTTCATCATTGGTGCTTTTATTGAGAGTGATTGAATGTGTGTTAAGTTAAACTTTTCCTATCCTATTCTTTTTTTTCTTCTTCAAATTTCCTTCCTTTTTTCGTGAGTATAAAAAAAAAGTTTATTTGTTTCATTTTATTTTAGGGTGGGCGCGAAAAACAAAAAAAAAAAAAATTGCTTTGATTTTGGGATTGTGCGCGAGTATTAGAAAAAGAAAATTGATTATACTTTTGAATTATTTGGTTTTGGTTGGGATAAGTTAGTTTGTTTAGGTGATTAGTTTAATAGTTGGGTAAGTGGGGTAAGAAAAAATAGATATTGTTGTTCTTTGATTTAATTGTAAGTTGCACCTAAGGCTGGGAGTTAGTTGTTAGGATTTTCAATTTTTTCACTAGATTAGCCTTTGGGTTTGCGCAAGAGAAAAAAAATCATGTCTTTTGAGTTATTAGACGAGATAGATTGGGAGGATCTCGAATTTTTAGAAGGATTGGAGAGGAGTTTAACCCCGAAGGAGCAAAGATATTTGGAGCAGTTGTACGAGCGAAGAGATTTAGAAGAGAAGTACGAACGACAAGCCAAGATCACGAAGGAGGTGTTACGACGACAAGACGAAGGTCTATGTTTTACTTAAACAGAAAGATATGTGTCGGGCCATAGATGCATGTCGGGAGATGCATGGGCTAAGATCGACGAAAGATCCTCGAGGAATTGTGACGAGGAGCCCGCATTTTCACTCAATCTGCTGGGCTATGTTGAAGGCAAGGTCGCTGAGGGTGTGGCCGAGCTAGTCGAGTTAGCCGAGGTCGACGTCGAGACTTTGGTCGAGTTCGAAGAAGACGAGGTGGTTGAAGTGAATCGTGAGGAGGAGATCTTGGTCGTGGTCCAAGAGGGCCTTGGCGAGGAGACGCATATGGAGGACGAGGACCGTGAGTGTGATCCACGCGAGGTTCTAGAGGTCGTAGAGGATGTGTCCGAGGTTTGGATGGTCGATGATGAGTCCTTGAGGACAAGGACATTCTTAAAGGTGGTGGAAATGATGAAGATGTGGGGTTCGACCCCCGAGGATGAGAAGGGCCGACGGCCGAGACTATCCGAGAAAAGGGCCAAAACCATGCATGCATGGCCTAAACGACGGGTACGAGCTCATATGCGAGGCGCACGAGCAAATGAAAAGTGGAAAAATCGACACCAACGTGGGGTACTCGACAAGGGTCTCTTACTAAGGAGCGGGTATGTGTGAGAGGGACTCGCGTGTTCACAAAGGCAAGCTTGCAAAGACGCCGCGTAAACCCAAGGTGCATGAGGAGTATGCGTATGATGCCTAGGCGGACGGGCCTCAATCGAGAAGCTCACATGGGCGTGAACCAAGGCAGCTGGCGAAGGTTCCGATAGAAGGTAAGGACTCACGCACGAAGGGGGGTAAAATCGGGTGCAACGAGTACAAGGGAGCAGGCTAATGAGGGTCACGCATAGAGGTGCGCGAGGGCACGCAAGAAGGTGGTTCCGAGGTAGCAACACGCTAGGAGCGTCCAAGTGATGTGAGGGTCACGCGAAGGCACGTAAGAGACAGACGTCGAGTGCACGATGGTGGGTTCGAGTGATTGGTGCAATACGTGCACACTGGGACGGCGCTCGCAGCACTTGGAAGCTAGAGCATCGGACGGCGCGCAGGGAGAGGATGCAGGATGGATTGCACGCGCGGGGAGTGGCTACAGATGGATGGGCACACATGGGTGCGTGATAGAGGAACGCGGGGCGCTGGGCGAGCAAGGCGCGCGGGTCGAGCGCAGGGCACTAGGCAACACGAGCGATGCACAAGGCAAGACCAGGATGACAAGCCTAGTCCTCATAGGAATAGGCAAGGCTAGAATACTAGACCCTGCAGGACTAGAAAAAGTAGCTGAGTGTTGTAACGCGCATGAAAGATCGGCAACGGGAGTAATCCTCGAAGAAACAGGCAACGCAGCCGGAATCATATTCCTATTAGGAATAGGCAAAGTGGAGGCGCTCGAGCAAACTCCACGGTGGATTAGGACTAGGAGAAATACACTCAGGCATGATCCTTCAAGGCATAGAAGAGACGCACGCCGGACAGACTCAAGGCGACGCGTGGGCAGGTCTCGCGCGCGACGAGGACTAACAGGCGGCTAGGGTTTAGGGCGCAGTCGACTTGGGGTTCAAGCAAGAAGATTGGAGTGCAAGCCAAGTAATTAGGAGATCTAGTAGTATTAGGATTTTATGGTAGTAGAAGATGTTAGGTTATTTACTTTCCTTAGGATTTATATTCTTGCATTAGTTAGGAGTTCTAGTTAGTTTATGCTTAGATTTATTTTGCACCTATAAATACCCATGTACTCTTCATATTTTCATAAGTTGATGGATGAATAGAAAATCATTCGTAAGAGCAAAACCGTGTGTTTAGAATTTGTGATAGTTTTATCATGCAACCGAATTAGTGAGGCTAAGACCCAAGCTAGTTCAAAATCGTGAGAAGGTAATGCTAATAACCTTGTCGTCCATAACTATCGTCGAAGAATAAGTCCAGGAAAATCTAGTTAAAGACAAAGAGTTGAGCAGAACACACGATCCTTCATCACGCTGCAGGCGCACGGGCGCTGGACTGCCAGGCACTGCGCACGCAGGGTGTGCGGCAGCGGCCACGACCAGCTCCTAACCGGCCGTCCGGCAATTTTTCTAGTGACATGCAACTCCGATCAACTTATTATGATGATAAAGGCATAAAAATGCAAAGAGGCCCTAGAAGACCTCAGGTCAAAATGCATGTAGCCTGGCAGGGCCGGTAAGGCACGCACGGGCACTAAGGTCACCAAACTGTTGGGATCTATGAGGATCTCGTTTTGCACAAATCACGAATTCAATAGCAAAACATAAACCTATGCGCAGTGGATCTAAAGGTTTGCGTAGAGAACTTACGGCTTAAAATTTATGGCGATCTGGCTGATCTTCTGGATGGCCGTACACAGCACACCAATGAATTGTTGACTGCAAATCGCGTCCTAGGATTGCACGAACAAAATCGGATCGAAAACTGGATCAAACTGGTGCAAACAGAAGAAGGCAAAGTTGCAGTCATAGGACCTTGCGGTGGCACGTGCGGGTGGTCGGACGGCTGCGATCTTGGCGGTTGGAAACCGCTCATCGAGATGGTCGTCTGGGTATGCTAAACGTCTTGATCGCACCTCCGGTTAGTTCTATACGACAAAATATTTTTTGTCTCGCTTTACCCATAGATCTTCTACTATATATCTCAAACACCTCTTAATCTTGTACCCGTGGAACAACAAGAAGAAGATAAAGCTCGAATGGGAACTGAAAGAGAGAAGAGAGGCGTGGAATGTGATTTCACAAGATGTGGAATTCCCTTCTCTTCCCATAAGCTTAATGATGTATATATAGAGCTACAGTAGGGATCATTAAGAGATTAGAAATAGGGCTCCTTAATTAATTAAATTACTTGTGGACCAAGCCATTTATTATAATTAATTAAATAATATTAAATAGGCCACCTACATAATATTATTGCACTCTATTTTTTAGCACAATTTACAACTGAGACTCCAATAATAATTACTCGATCTATCTCCCCATATTTAAGATATAATGTCCATTAATTAATTCAGTTACTGACAATCAAGAATTAATTAATTTATTATTATTTCACCGAAGCTAGCGCTCGTTCATCACATTATTACTATGTCGGAATTTAATCTACCTACAGGGTTTAGCATAATAATCCTTAATGAACTCACTCCGGGGACATCATCAAACTAACGCACATGGTGACCGTACATATCCTAACAGCACATCCTACATGTAGCAATATTACCCAAGGCAGCGGGTCTATTGGCCTAGTTCACTAAGCCTCACCCATGTGAATCAAAGTAAGAATTACTACACATATATGCCTGTTTAATATCTTACGGGTTAAGAGTACGCAGTAATTAACTGAGGCCTAGTTCGTTTACGACGATCAGTATAAAACGAAATGCTCCTCTATGGGATCATGTTCAATACATATATGTACTAGTGCAACTAATCATTCAAGAAAAACTGTACGGTTGACACTACAACCGTTCACGATGGGGTGTTCATGTCCATCTGGGTTGTGAACCACTTATTCTTGTTTCGCGAATAACTGTTAGCATGATCTTCCTTTCTCTCGATGACGACCCACACTAATGCAAAACAATAGAACGTAGAACTTGTTTAATCTACCATGTTTCTCATTCATAAAGGGTAAAAGTGTAATATCATCCAAAGACAAGCTTTCAGTATATAAAACTAACAATCTCTCACTTATACTCAAAGATTTCGCTTTTACAAGTATAGTCCTATCAATCCATTATTTTAAAAGACCTATGTCAATCCTATCGCCATCCACTTGACTCCCATTCCTATCACGAGCTTGACCATGACCTTCTCCAGCAAACTCTTCATGAAGGGATCATCTAGGTTGTCCTTAGATGCAATATTGGCAACATCAACGTCTCCTCAACCAACTATCTCTCGGATCAGATGGCACTTGCGCTCTATGTGTTTACTTGCTCTGTGGGTTCGTGGTTCCCTTGAGTTTGCTACTGCTCCACTATTATCACAGTACACAGTGACACCACGTGGCAAACTCGAAATCACCTCTAAGTCCACTAACAAGTTTCTGAGCCAAACTGCCTCTTTCGCTGTCTCTGAGGCTGCTATGTACTCGGCTTCCATGGTGGAGTATGCCACGCATTTCCGCTTAGCACTCCTCCATGAAATGGCTCCACCTCCCAAGGTAAACACATAACCAGAAGTTGACTTACTCTCGTCCCTATCTGACTGGGAATCAAAATCACTGTAACCTAGAGGTAACAAGTTGTCTGCACGGTAAACTAACATGTACTCCTTAGTCTTTCTCAAGTACTTGAGTATATGCTTCACCGCAGACCAATGTTCCCTACCCGGATTACTTTGATATCTGGCTACTAAGCCAACGACGTACCTGATATCTGGCCTGGTATAAAGCATAGCATACATAAGACTTCCTACTGCCGATGCATAAGGAACTGTCTTCATGTCCTCAATCTCTTGAGGCGTCTTAGGAGACATCTCGTTAGAGAGAGGGATTCCTTTCCTGAAAGGCAAGGTACATTTTTTGGAATCCTGCATGCTGAACCTAGCCAAGACAGTATCTATGTATGATGACTGGGATAAGCACAACATTCTCTTCTTACGGTCTCGAATGACCTTAATACCAAGAATGTGTTCTACTTCTCCTAAGTCCTTCATATCAAACTGCTTAGACAACCACACCTTAACGTCTGACAACTCCTTCTTGTTGTTTCTAATAAGAAGCATTTCATCTACGTATAGCAGAAGAAACATCACCACGCTCCCACTGATTTTCTTGTACATGCAGTGCTCATCCGGACATTGAGTAAACTCGTACGACTGGATCACCTCATCGAACCGAATATTCCAAGATCACAAAGCTTGCTTCAATTCATAAATGGACCGATTAAGCTTACACTAGATGCTCACGTCCTTTTGCAATGAATCCCTCTGGTTGCTGCATATAGATCTCCTCCTGAAGGTTTCGGTTAAGGAAAGTCGTCTTGACATCCATCTGCCATACCTCATAGTCCATATGAGCGGCTACAGCTAAGAGAATTCGAATGTACTTAAGCATACCTACTGGCGAAAAGGTCTCATCATAGTCTATACCCTCAATCTCGGTATAACCTTTTGCAACAAGCCTAACTTTGAAGGTTTGCACCTCCTCATCCGATCCTCTCTTTCTCTTGTAGATCCAATTGCATCCAATGGGTCGTACCCCATCAGGTGGTTCTACAAGATCCCAGACCTTATCAGAGTCCATTGACCCCATTTCAGCATTCATTTGAACATCCTATGAATCTGCATCTTTATCTTGGAGTGCCTCGTTGTAGGTCCTTGGGTCCGATTCTAGATTTCTTGGAACGGAGCCCTTAGACTCCCAAGATCTATCCATCGATCGGGTAATTGAGAAACCCTCCCACTATGATGAGGTACTGTCTGCACTGGTACACTCTCAGTGTGTTGTGTTGCAGTATTATGTGATGTATCTACTTGTGCACTCGGTGGGGAACTATCAACTTTACCCCTACACTCTTCTAAGACTAGTCTGTTGGGACATATGAGGATCTCGATATGCACAAATCACGGACAAACATTCAACATAAACCTATGCGCAGCGGATCTAAAGGTTTGATGAAGAAAACTTACTGCTTAGAAATCGGACCGATCAGAAATCAGACCTTCCACGCGCTCTCACGTGCGCGAGTGACTCCCAGCAGCAGCGAACTCCCGGCGACGGGTGTGGGCGCGTGCGGCGGCGATCTCGACGGCGATCTCTTCGTCTCGTCATCCTGGTCGTCGTGGTATGGTCACTTGCTTGTTTTGGTCTCCGGTTTGGATGTATGATCAATCTGATTGGAATCCCGTATATACCTTAAGATCTTTTACTGTATTCTCAAACAGCTATCTAGATCTTGTATCAGTGGAGCACAAGAAATAGAACTACTCCTTGGAAAAGAGAGATAGGGAGCTGGACGCAATTCCCAAGTTGTGGGTTTCTGTTCTCTTCTTCCATGAGCCTAATGTTGTATATATAGAGCTACCGTAGGGACCCTAAGGAGAATAGGATAAGGGCTTCTAATATATTAATATTGTGGAGCAACCCCACAATTAATATATTAATAATCTTAAAATCCACCACAATAATATTATTGCACTCCCCTCACCTATCCCAAATTACATTTGAGACTCCTTATTATAATTATCCGATTTACCTCCCCATGTTTAAGATATAATGTCCATTAATTAATTCGATCACTAATAATCAAGAATTATTTAATATATTATATTACCGAAGCTAGCGCTCGCTCATAGCATTCATATTATGCCGGAATAAATCCACCTGCAGGGTTTAGCATAATATTCCTTCATGAACTCACTTTGGGAACATCATCATACTAACGCACATGGTGACCGTAAATATCCTAATAGCACATCGAACACACAATGTCATTACCAATTCATTAAGTATGTCGACCCAGCTTGGATCTCACCCAAAGAATCAAAGCAA
>CACSLK010034236.1:74557-88426 GCA_902706635.1 Striga hermonthica | reverse complement strand
GGAATAACAAGTGTAATATCCACTAAAGCAAAGCATAAGTATATAACACCAACATAGTCTACTCGCAGGCTTGTGATTCATAATATAGTCTTTTTCCAAGAATCTAGCGTTCGTGCTAACGATCACCTTATGATCCTCGAGACTATTAAATAATCCAGCTTTCATTCCCTTGGGATAGCCTCAAACACTCGTGCTTCCGAACTTTCTCCAACTTGCCAACTTCCTGCACTAACACGTGAAAGTGCTGAAATTGGCAGTAAATCAATGAACCTTCCGATGTTCGCATAGTCCAGAAATTTACGGAAGTATTTAAGGGAAGTTTATTTTTGGTATGAATAAGTCTTAATTTTAATTAAGTCCAAATGACTTATTATTTATTTTATTATTTTAGCAGGACTTTGGGATTGAGGGGAAGATCACTTTCCATAATCCAAAGTGAAGAAGGATCGCGAGATTTTATTTCCATAATCAAAGAAGAAAAAGTTCAAGAGAAGACTTTCCAAAGGATCGCGAGATGCACTTTCCTTATCTTCGTTTGTCTTGGATGAGAAAACTTTCCAAAGGGTGCTGAAGATAAAAAGAAGGACGAGACAGAGTTGAGGACGACCATTTTTTTAATCTGATTTTTGAGTTAGTTATTTATTTCGGTGAGTGAAAAAGAGTGATATTCAGAACATTTTGTAAAAGAACATTCGGAGGTTCGTTCTTATAGTTTGAGGGATTCGAACTATAAAATCCACAAGGGAGTTGTGGTCAAATAAGTAGTTGTGTGAATCATCATTCAAGTAGAGTGTAGAGGGAGTCTATCTTGTAAACCCTTGGATGATGTATGAGTTGTTCACATTAATGAAAGAGATCTGAAGGGAGGGTGGGACGCTCTCCTGAAGGTTCAATGTTTAGTGAAAAAACTGCTTCCATAATTGTTTAAATCTTCATTACTGTCTGTCTAGTCAATTTACGTGACACTCTGGATACTTGGTGTTCGAGTATCAAATTTCAATTAGAACCAGAGCATGTTTTTGTCTTCATTACGAAAGATCCTATGACGTATGTTACCCTCAAATCATGAATCAAGAAAGCAGATTGATGTCCAAGCCTCCGCAAATGGTTGGTTCGAACTACTCGTATTGGAAGTCTATGATGACAATCTTTCTGAGATCGCTTGAAAAAGGCATGTGGGAAAGTGTTGAAAATGGCTGGGAGCATCCAGTCATGCAACAAGCACCCGATCAAGGTAAAGAAACAACGAAAGTCACAGTTTCTAAACCCAAGGACATCTGGACTGATGTTGAGAATCTTCAAGAAGAAGCCAACTATAATGCCTTGTATGCGATTATGATGGCAGTTGATCAGAAAAGACATAAAATGGTAGTTCATTGCAAAACTGCAAAAGATGCTTGGAGGGTCTTACAACGTCATTTTGAAGGTTCAACGGCTGTCAAAGCGTCCAGACTTCAACTGGTAATTCTTGAATTTGATGAGATCAAAATGAGGGATAAAAGGACAATTGACGTATACTATACCAGATTTTGTGATCTGTAAATCAAAGCATGATGCTTGGAGAGGAAATCTCTGAAAAACTTCAAGTACAAAAGATTATGAGAACCGTCGTCCCCAGGTTTAGAGAGAAAATCACAGCTCTTGAAAGTTTCCAAAGAGTGGCGTCGTTGGATGTCGATGAACTTCTTGGAGAGCTCAGAACTTTTGAAATCAACAACAATTATGAAAAAGTCAAAAGAAAGGGCTTAGCTCTCAAAGATGCTGTAGTCGAGGAAAGAGAAGAAAGCGATGACGATAAAGGTCCGTTGGCAGATGATAGTGAGCTGAAAGAAGCACTAGCTTTAATCGCGCGAAACTATGGGAAGATGAGTCAAAGGATGTAGAAGAAAAAATTTGCTGGAAAAAAGGGGGAACAGTTTCAGCAAGAATGTGGTGCAGGACAAGAAAAGTAGTATGCCACTCTTAAAATCCGATTCACAAAGAGTCGAGAAGGATCCATGCAGGGAGTGTTGAGGCTTTGGACACTTCCAGTATGAGTGTGCTAATCTTAAGAAGAAGAATAAGTCACTGAATGCAATCTGGAACGATTCAGAAGAAGAAGGCACAGACGAACCTTCGTTACACACAAGCAATCTGGCAGTTCATACCTCAGTCACGAAGTTCATGTGTCTCACCACTTCTCATGCTCCAACCAAGTTTGAAGAAAGTTTGAAAAAAACTGAAGCATCTATGGATGAAGCAGATCAAAATGTGTGTGTAGATCAAGTTCACTTGCTTGCTATGGAAAAGTGTGCTCAAGCATCTGAAGCTCTACAGAAGCTTTAAAATGAAGTGGTTAGACTTTCAAGAGCAAACACGGTGCTGAACGAACAAGCATCCGCCTCCACTGCTACTAAAGAGTGTGAACTGGATACTGCTAAGGCACGAACTTGCATCCTTGAGAGCAGTGTCAAACTTGCTAAAGAAGACGAACTAGAAAAGTCTCAGACCATTGAATGCTTGAGGACCGAACTATTCTCTACTCAGAAACATCTTGCCGAGCGGAACCAAGAAATTGTACTGCTGAAAAATGAAGCTGATTGGATTATGAACGAACATGCTAGCATGGAAAAAAACTGAAGGCAAACTCTGCTGAGTTGAACCGAACTGCAGAAGTTGTTCGAAAACTGAAAAAGGGAAAAGCAGGCATGAATGAACTTCTTTCCTTGGGAAGACAACATGGGGATGTTACTGGAATAGGGTACACTGCTAGGGAAGACATTCCTGAGTCCTCAACTGGAGCTTCAAAAGCAAAACATATCGGTCTTGGATTTGGGGACAAACTTGGAGTTGGAGTCGTGGACTTCCATGGGAGACCTTCCAGAAACGTGTTTGACAGGTTTGTAAAAAGCACTGTAAGTAAACCTCCATCTCCACAATCTCCCTTGAAGGTTCATTCTCCCATGCAGAAATCTATTATTAAAACTCATCATAACTTTGTTCCTATCTATCATTACTGTGGTGTAACTGGTCACATAAGACCCAAATGCTATAAAATGCAGCATGACCTTTGTACAGGTAATGTTAGGGGTTGGAATCAGTCTGGGATTCCAATGAAGGTTCATTCTAGGACCCTCTAAAATAACCATACTAAAACTCATCAGGTGTGGGTTGCTAAGAAATCCTTCAACTGTTTTGCCCTTGTTCTGTCCCTCAGGACCTCTCTGAAAGGTAAATGGTATCTGGACAGCGGCTGCTCTAGACACATAACTAGTTAACCTTTTTACTTGATGAACATTCAACCCAGTTCAAATGGGGAAGTCACATTTGGTGATGGAGTGAGCAATAAGGTTACTAGAACTGATTGTTTAAATTCGGTTGAATACATAAACTAACTGATGGGTTACTTGTTAATGAGCTAAAGGCAAATCTCTTGAGTGTGAGTCAATTCTGTGATCAAGGCCTTAGTGCCAGTTTCTCTTGTGATAAGTGTTATGTGAAAGACAGTGAAGGTTCTTGTGTACTTACAGGTTCTCGTTCAACAGATAACTATTATCTTGTTGATGTTAATGAAAAATGCCTTCTCTCAAGTGTGAGCGAACCAGAAATATGGCATCAACGCCTAGGGCATATTGGATATTCTTCACCTTGTCAAATTGACCAATGCAGGTGTAGTCAGGGGTGTTCCAAAGATTGATATGAAGGACCAACCAATTTGTGAACCTTGTCAATTAGGTAAGCAAACGAGGACATCCCACAAGTCACTGGACCATATTGCTTCTAAACAGATCTTAGAGCTTCTTCACATGGATCTCATGGGTCCCATTCAGGTATAAAGCTATCAAGGTAAAAAGTATATTTTTGTGTGCGTTGATGATTTCTCTCGATATACGTGGGTTGATTTTTTACGTGAAAAGTCTGACACATTCTCTGCCTTTAAGTCACTTTGTTTCAAGGTTCAAACTGAAAAAGGTTTTCCCATAATAAGTATTCGAAGCGATCATGGAAGAGAGTTTGAAAACTCTGAGTTTGCTGAATTTTGTGAGTCTCTGGGTATTAGTAATGAGTTCTCGGCTCCTAAAACTCCTCAACAAAATGGATTTCTCAAAAGAAAGAATCGCACTCAACAAGAAATGGCCAGAGTCATGTTGAACTCGAAAAACATTTCTTCCAGATGGTGGGTTGAGGCAATCAATATAGCATGCTACCTAGTGAATCGTTTGTACCTTCGTCGAGGTATTGGTCTGACTTCATATGAACTCTAGAAAGGTAAGAGCCCTAACCTCAGTCACTTGCATATTTTCGAGTGTAAATGCTTTATCTAAAATGATCGTGTCTAACTTGGGAAGTTCGGTGCAAAATTGGATATTGGATTCTTTCTTGGTTACTCTAACAATAGTCGAGCGTATCGTGTTTACAACACAAGTACCTCCACTGTGATTGAGTCAATAAATGTAATAGTTGATAAAAAAAATCTCAAGTTAGTTCTTTTGTATCCTTTAATCAGATTGAAAATGTTGAGGCATTGCAGGATACTCAGGGTGTTAAGAGTTATGCAGACAAGGAGACAGCTGCACCTTCTGTTGGGGATGCTGAAACATCAACTGACTACATTGTCCCTGCGACTCAAGAAAGTTCTGTGTCACTTAGGCGTGATCCTCCTTTAAGGGTTCAGAAAGACCATCCATCCGAGCAAGTCATTGGTGACATAAACGAGAGAGTAACCAGAAACTCAAAGACGTCTGTCAAAGAACTTATGGGTGTCTCTGTAACGCCCCGTTCGATTTATAGTATTTCTCGGAATATTCTATTTATCGAATAATATTTATAAGGATTATTTAAATTTATTATTTGTTATTTATAATATTATTATTATTCACCTCGCTTATATTTTAGTCGTAGTGCCCGACATTTTTTCCTATTAAGCTTATCAAAATTAAATAGATGTCCTCGTCTGTTTAATTTTTCTAATTAATTCACCTAATCGAAAAATCAGATTTAAGAGGATGTCCTCGTCTTCTTATTTATTATTTTGTACTTTTGTTTTATTTATTTGTCCAATTTTGTTTTTAAGTGCCTAAATTTAAGGTGGCCAAATTATGTGTCTAAGTGTGTTGTGCTTAATTGTGTTATGTGTTTAACTTGAGTATTTTGCCTAAGTGTACTAAGCACTAAAATTCGGCCCAATTTCAGCCACTTTGTTTTAACCCAAAACCCAACCAGCTGGGCCCAATACTTTTAATTTCAGCCCAAAGAATTAACTAAAGCAGCAACTTAAGCTTAACGTGTTTCCCCAAAATCTCAGCTTCTCTCCCTCTTCGATATCTCCCTCTTTCATGATCTTGCAGCAACAACAGGTGAGGTTCTCCCCAAATTTCGAGCAGTTGCAACCGATTTTAGCCTCAACCTTTAAAATCGATTGAATCCCTCATATTCTCGCCACATCTCCTCTCGATTGAGCCGCAACCCACCTCCCCCAGAAATCCCTTTCTGCCGGCTGACAACCGATGACGCGAGGCAGGTGAATGGCGATTCAAACATCGCGTGACTGAATCCAGTCCCGACGACGAGAATCCCGACCTCGAATAGCGAGCCGCGACCTCGAGCCATTAGCAGCGAGGTCGAACCCATTTTCGGGAGGGCCAGTAGACAACCGAGAAGTACCGAGACTGAAGCCCCGTTTTTCTGATGGACGGGAGCAGCCAGTTCTAGTAAAGAGCAGCAACACGATTCAAATCTTAGTCGAGTCCCGTGCCGCAGCCGCGTAGATGGAGGCACGAGCAGTAGCACACAATCGGCAGCACCTCGTCAAGAATAGCAGTCGGAGACCGTCAGCCGTTCGAGTGCTTTCGCTCGTTCGACACAGCATGTTCCGGCGAGCAGCGGCACACCGTCGGCCCTTGTTCGGGACCGAACAACCGCAACACTCTCCGTCGGCTTCTTTTCTGAGCAGCGGCAACCCCCGTCGGCTTTCGGTTACCAGCCCAATTAGCAGCGGCCCTTTCGGCCCGTGCGGGAATAGCGACAGCCATTCATGGCTTTTAACGAGCAGCCGTCTGTGGCCGAATTGCAGCGTCGCTGTCGGGTGGAAGGACCTGAACAACAGCGACTTTCGTTTGTAGCAGCAGCGCCGACCTATTCGCGCGAGTTTGACAAACCGAGAAGCCTAGAGCAAAGAACCGAGACGGATCCTGGTTTATTATCCATTTTAATTCTTGATTGAGGTATAATTGTTGAGTTCCTTTGTGCTTTTTTTGGCTGAATTCATATGCTTTTATGTCCATAGTTTGGTTTAAAAGAGTCATGTTCATATTCGGTAAAAAAAATGTGAGATAAGTGAGCATGACATGGGGTAATTGAGTTATGTTCTTTCTTGTTCTGCTTGTGTTGTTGGGCATAGTTAGCATGTTAATTTGATGTTGGGACGTGTTTGTGATGAAAATTATGTGTTATACATGCCTTAGTTTGATTGATTTTGTGGTAAAGTTTAGGAAACTTGTGTTAATTTGGCTGTATTGGTTAGTTGAGAAATCTGAGTTTGATTTTCTTTGTGTATCCATTAATGATCAGTTGTTAAAAGTTATCATTTAGCATGCTTAACTTAGTGAAAAATAAGTAAGAAAATGAGGCTTGTTCCATATGTAAATTTTTGGCAGAATGATGATAGTTCACCTGTATAGCTTTAGGTTATATTAAAGCTGGAACATGATTGGTCATTAGAGCGTTTATTTTAGCTTTAAAAGCCTTATGATATGTATGAATTTGATCTCATTTGTGTGCGATTGTTTTTGAAGTTGTTGTGCATAGTACCACATGTTTATTGATCCAGAGCCTAATTTCAGTTAAAAAACCTTTGCTGTGTAAATTTTGATATAAGCTGGAATCAAGAGGAAGGCATGAATGCATGTGTATGTATAGTTGTTTATCCATGAGTGAATTTATTTGTTGAGCCTATCACGTTCTTATGTGCTGTTTATTATGAATATTTGGTGTCTTAGTTTATTAGTTAAAGTCAGATTTAGGCCAAGCTGAAGTAAGAGCATGATTTTTGGAGATCTTGTTATAGCTTGTCCTTGTTGAGTTGAGTTGATGATGACATCATGCTAATTATGTTAGTTTCGGAAGTTAGTAGATTATGTGCTTTTATCTAATTGTTTTGATTGATTATTATGCCCTAATCTGCTATGCGTGTTGTGCGCGATTTAATTGTGTGCTT
This sequence comes from Striga hermonthica, assembly GCA_902706635.1. Lineage (NCBI taxonomy): Eukaryota > Viridiplantae > Streptophyta > Magnoliopsida > Lamiales > Orobanchaceae > Striga > Striga hermonthica. The sequence goes on along the minus strand of CACSLK010034236.1, from coordinate 81,231 downwards.
TGTGTGTTCCACTTATTTGTGTGGCCTAATCAACCTCAATCAAAACCAATAATAATAATTAAACCCTAATTTATAGATTAAGAGGAGTCGAGTGCTTGCCCTTGTTTGTGCGCGCATTCAGCGTCGTCCTCTGCAGTACCAGGTGGGTTTTATTTGAAAAATTTCTATGCCTTAAATGTTATTACTTTTTTAATTATGGTATGATCAAGGTATGCATGTGAATCATGTAGCCTTCGATGTGAGCTGTATCGGCCGTCGAACGGTTATTCCCGTAGCTATAGAACGTACCCGTTGGGTAGTCTCCTTTATTATTGTTGGCAGTCGGGGCGTGAGCCTTGGCTAGTGATCCCCGTGTAAGGCCAAGGGCCATCGGGGTGGATTTACTCCTACTGGCCGAGCACTCGATGTGAGGCCAAGGGTCATTCGATATATAGCCGGCAGTAGTCTATTGATATAGGTGTGCACATGAGAGTGATTATTGATTATTGATGGGAGATTGGGATAGATAATTTTTTCGTATACATGCTGAGACCATACCTTATTGATTTATGATTACTGCTTCAATATTGTGAATAACATTTACTGCATAGTGGTGAGCATTATTGTTTCTTCTTGTGCTCATCCCCACCTGCTCTTCATGGATGCAGGTTAGTTTGCGTTGGCACGACGAAGGGATGCGAGTGGTGGTGGTCATAGTAATTATTATTGCTTCCGCTTAATGAACTTATTACTGTTATTAATGTATATGATTAATGAACATTGGATTATTGTTAAGGAGTGAACTCCTTGTATATTGGAAATTTGAGGAACCCGTTTGGGTGTTGAAATTTTTATATTGCTGAAAATGGTTTTGAAAATGAGTAGCGCCTCAAGTATTTTGAAATAAATTTTGAAAAATTTATTCTGATATTTGGCAAATAAAAGTGGGGTGTTACAGTATGGTATCAAAGCCAGTCTGCGTTTCTGTAGACTGGTTAATGTGAATTATTCGATTATGTGATTTGACTTTCAGTTATGACCACTCGCTCTCGTCGTGCCGCGCCAGCTCGGGTATGCGTACCTAATTGATTTTTTTTAGATGATTGTGCAATAATTGATTATTGATATGAAATCAGGGCTTAGAAATTTATCCTCCTGCTTTTAAACATTCTTGAACTCTAGTCGAGTGGTGAACTTAGTTGTATGAACTTGAACTCTAACGGTATAGAGTTAAGTTCCGGCTTGAGAATTTGTTTTTTGGAAATTCGATATGATTGAGTTAAATTCAGTTTATAGCAGTGCTCTCGCTATAAAACTTGGTTTCCTCAAGTGAGGACCATTCGCAATGCTATCTCAAAAGGAGAAGGCTTGAATGAAGGGAGAAGACAACCGAAAAAGTCCCTCTTGTATGGGTATTCGGGAGTCTGTAATCTTTATCGATAGGACCATTAGATGCCTATTAGAACCCAGTCGAATACGAACTGGGAGTAGAATCTTGGTGCCTTGTTTATGTTGTTGCTCGACCTCGAGGAGTGTTTCTTTCCATCTTAAAATATTATGCAGAAATCTTTTAATGAGGATAGTCGAGTCCGAGCAAACACATCGTGGAGTGCATAGCCACCTTCACTTTTGATGTTCGTTCATTGTATCTTTAGAAGCACATTTAAGACTATCGGCACGATTAGCCGCTTCAATTGAGGGCTGACGCGACGGACGACACTGTTAGTCGGAAGAGTCGAATGAGCTAAGCATTCATTATTCGGTGGTGACCGTCGGGATTGGGATTGTTTCTGGCTGAGGAACCGATCCTCGTTTCTTTCGGGAAGTTTTTCTCGACCCATATCGTAGGTTGTTCGGTGGATTAGATATGGAAGTGGACTTGGAGCTCGAGCATGCCCCTTGCTATCCTTGAGACATTTGGAACCTTTGAAATTGTGAGACGTTTGAAATATACATTGGACCCAAAATTCTCGTTATTTTTTTAAAACCATTTCTTTCGATGAACTGAGATTGTAACCTTCTGTGAAACCTTGAATCGAATGTCGGCCCTGGCTGGGTGTAGCCACGCGAAGTGGTGGCTGAGCACGCATGATCATGCTGAGAGACGGGAGTCTTGCGCGCGGCCGACCGTTGACTCGCATGCGAACTGCAGCCGCCATCACCGTACGCACGAACTCCCCAGGCCAGCGTGTACGACCATCCATCAATGTTTTTCCTGAACTGTTGAAACCGTTTCATGTTGTTATCCTTTTGAACCCCTTTCGTCTGAACCTTGAATCGAGAGCTCCAAATCCCACTTAAATGTGTGTAAATTCCTAATCGATGATTTATGATTAAGGAGAGTAGTCAATGAGTCCCTATGCTTTATTTGAGAGTTTCTCGAGTGGGCAAATTGAGAATGTCGTATTGCTATTGGTCAATCCTTATGTTTGCACATAAGGGCTGCGTTCGACTCGTGGAGTGAATATCGTGTGGGTATGAGCATCTGGGATGTGTTGTATACCGTATCATAGTCTCTAATGTAGACACTCGGTCCGTGATAGAATCGTAAGCAAGTTATCAGTATGACTCGGGCACGAGACTGAAACTTGGCGTCACACGTACACCTTGTTGGTGAGATCGTCGGAGTACGCTGGCAATACACTCAACAACCTGTTGAGGTCTAGTGTGTTGTTAGGTACGAGGTTAATTATTGATACTCATGGGTATTGGCCAAGCCGGACTGGGACCCTTGCAAGAGGATGTGCACCTGAGCTCGGACAGGATTGATCACCCTCCCATGCAATAAGGCAAATGTATGAGCATAGGGCGAGTCAGATTGAGTCATGTACGTGAGTGTATGCTTTTCGAGCATGTCGTTTCCTTTAGATGCGTGTTCTTTTGTATTTCCGAGGACGGAAATATTTTAAGGAGGATAGATTGTAACGCCCCGTTCGATTTATAGGATTTCTCGGAATATTCTATTTATCGAATAATATTTATAAGGATTATTTAAATTTATTATTTGTTATTTATAATGTTATTATTATTTCCCTCGCTTATATTTTAGTCGTAGTGCCCGACATTTTTCCCTATTAAGCTTATCAAAATTTAATAGATGCCCTCGTCTGTTTAATTTTTTTATTTAATTCACCTAATCGAAAAATCGAGATTTAAGAGGATTCCTCGTCTTCTTATTTATTATTTTGTACTTTTGTTTTATTTATTTGTCCAATTTTGTTCTTAAGTGCCTAAATTTAAGGTGGCCAAATTATGTGTCTAAGTGTGTTGTGCTTAATTGTGTTATGTGTTTAACTTGAGTATTTTGCCTAAGTGTACTAAGCACTAAATTCGGCCCAATTTCAGCCACTTTGTTTTAACCCCAAACCCAACCAGCTGGGCCCAACACTTTCCATTTTGGCCTAAAGAATTAACTAAAGCAGCAGTTTAAGCTTAACGTGTTTCCCCAAAATCTCAGCTTCTCTCCTTCTTCGATATCTCCCTCTCTCGCGATCTTGCAGCAACAACAGGTGAGGTTCTCCCCAAATTTCGAGCAGCTGCAACCGTTTTTAACCTCGACCTTTAAAATCGATTAAATCCCTCATATTCTCGCCACATCTCCTCTCGATTGAGCTGCAACCCACCTCCCTCATAAATCCCTTTCTGCCGGAGACAACCGATGACGTGAGGCAGGTGAACGGCGATTCGAACATCGCGTGACTGAATCTAGTCCCGACGATGAGAATCCGACCTCGAATAGCGAGCCGCGACCTCGAGCCATTAGCAGCGAGGTCGAACCCATTTCCGGAAGGGCTAGTAGACAATCGAGAAGTACCGAGAACCACCGCGACTGAAGCCCTATTTTTTTGATGGACGAGAGCAGCCGGTTCTGGTAAAGAGTAGCAACACGATCCGAAGCTTAGTCGAGTCCCGTGCCACAGCCGCGTAGCTGGAGGCACGAGCAGTAGCACCCAATCGGCAGCACCTCGTCAAGAATAGCAGTCGGAGACAGTCAGCCGTTCGAGTGCTTTCGCTCGTTCGGCACAGTACATTCCGGTGAGCAGCGGCACACCGTCAGCCCTCATTCAGGACCGAACAGCCGCAACACTCTCCGTCGACTTCTTTTCTGAGCAACGGCACCCCCGTCGGCTTTCGATTACCAGCCCAAATAGCAGCGGCCCTTTCGGCCCGTGCGGGAATAGCGGCAGCCATTCATGGCTTTTATCGAGCAGCCGTCTGTGGACGAATTGCAGCGTCGCTGTCGGGTGAAAGAACCTGAAGAACAGCGACTTTCGTTTGTAGCAGCAGCGCCGGCCTGTTCGCGCGAGTTTGACAAACCGAGAAGCCTAGAGCAAAGAACCGAGACGGAGCCTGGTTTCTTATCCATTTTAATTCTTGATCGAGGTATAATTGCTAAGTTCTTTTGTGCTTTTGTTGGCCGAATTCATATGCTTTTATGTCCATAGTTTGGTTTAAAAGAGTCATGTTGATATTCGGTAAAAAAAATGTGAGATAAGTGAGCATGACATGGGGTAATTGAGTTATGTGCTTTCTTGTTCCGCTTGTGTTGTTGGGCATAGTTAGCATATTAATTTGATGTTGGGACGTGTTTGTGATGAAAATTATGTGTTATACATGCCTTAGTTTGATTGATTTTGTGGTGAAGTTTAGGAAACTTGTGTTGTTTTGGCTGTATTGGTTAGTTGAGAAATCTGAGTTTGATTTGCTTTGTGTATCCATTAATGATCACTTGTTAAAAGTTATCAGATAGCATACTTAACTTAGTGAAAAATGAGTAAGAAAATGAGGCTTGTTCCATATGCAAATTTTTGGAAGAATGATGATAGTTCACATGTATAGCTTTAGGTTATATTAAAGCTGGAACATGATTGGTCGTTAGAGTGTTTATTTTAGCTTTAAAAGCCTTATGATATGTATGAATTTGATCTCATTTGTGTGTGATTGTTTTTAAAGTTGTTGTGCATAGTACCACATGTTTATTGATCCAGAGCCTAATTTCAGTTAAAAAACTTTTGCTGTGTAAATTTTGAATTAAGCTGGAATTAAGAGGAAGGCATGAATGCATGTGTATGTATATTTGTTTATCCATGAGTGAATTTATTTGTTGAGCCTATCATGTTCTTATGTGTTGTTTATTATGAATATTTGGTGTCTTAGTTTATTAGTTAAAGTCAGATTTAGGCCAAGCTGAAGTAAGAGCATGATTTTTGGAGATCTTGTTATAGCTTGTCCTTGTTGAGTTGAGTTGATGATGACATCATGCTAATTATGTTAGTTTCGGAAGTTAGTAGATTATGTGCTTTTATCTAATTGTTTTGAATGATTATTATGCCCTAATCTGCTATGCATGTTGTGCGCGTTTTTGTAACGCCCCGTATTTTATTAATAAAAGAAAATACTAGCTTTTAGTTTTAAGCTAACCATTATTAATAAATAATCATGTTCATGTTCAAGTTCAGGTTAATCAGTCAGTTATGTTCTATGTTCGACTATTAGTCGATAAATTATTCGGTTTAATTAGTTCAATAACCGAATAAGTTTCCAGATTTAATTCAGATTCGTTATTAAATTAATGAGTCCGGAATTAATTATTCAGTCAGCGATATCCCGTCATGTTAATCATGTTTTTAGTTCCGAGAATAATAATATGGTCGAGTATTATTTTTGGAATTAATTAATTTCAGTCGAGATTACCGGAAATTATTTTCGACGTACCGTTTACGTTCGAAATAATTTTGGTAATTAAGTATTATGCTTAAATAGTTAATTAAGCATTAATTTGTGATTAATGATAATTAATCACAATTAGCATTATGAAGCCGTATGGAAAATTATGTGCAAATCATGTAAATGGCCGTACATAATGTCTTCCAATTTGGGAAATTCTTCTTCATTCTTAAGCTAGTGGATTTTGGTCCAAATTCCTTCATTAGTAAGTTCTAAACGTGGCATCATTTTAACTAATAGAATGCTTAGTCATCTAAGCATTTCTCAAGCTAGCTACAAGTGTCCTAAGGAGAGTTAATCTCCAAATACCCACCTTCGGCGCCTCAAGTATTTAAGAAGGATGTTTGGGAAAATTTTCCCATGTTTTCTCCACACATATAACTAAGTCCTTCACATGTATATATATACGCACGCTGGAGAGTAAGTGAGGCAAGAGTTCATTACCGTAGTACCGCTAGCCGAGAGTATCGCACGTCGCACAGCTAGCTATCGCACCGCACGACGCCACACACGCAGAGAGCCACGCGAACACGGGAGTCCGAAGTGTTGCCGTTAGTTGAGAATAATCGGAGGTAAACTACCTGTCGTTGTAGGCTAAGATTATTACGTTTATTGAGTTCGATTTTCAGTTTAGGCGTTCATGCGTGTCTTATGTCGATTAAGGCCGTGCGAGAAGCCGTGCTGAGTCATGTCATGTTCTAAGTTGAAATTCTCAGAGCTATCCTCGTATGTTTAGCCTCTATATTTTATATCATGTTCGGATAAGCTTAAGTGTTCAGTGAATTATTCATGTTATACGGTGTGTCGGCCAAAGGTGATGTGGTTGCGCACATAGCGCACCACGGGCGGTACACGAGTGTTAAGTATGTTAAGTTCATTTTTCCGAGCACTTTATGTGATTTAATTCAGTAATCAGTGATCATGTTCAGTTCAGTATGATTTGCCGAGAAAAAAATCAGGTTCTGTCG
>CACSLK010034236.1:41344-55795 GCA_902706635.1 Striga hermonthica | reverse complement strand
ACCACAAAATCCGGCCGCCCCCAGCTCCGGCGAGCCGCCGCTGTGCCCAGCTCCGGCGAGCCTTCATGCCGGCAAGCATAACAACCGTTGTTCGCTGCACCACATCAACCCCACCTCCACGCAGCTCTTCATCTTGCCGGTTCCAGTCACGCCGCCATCACACGCAGCTCCGGCGACCTAAACCCGCGGCCACATCGCCGTGTTCCCAAGCTCGCTACCAGCTCCGATTCTCTGTCCTGCAGCTCAACCCGTCGATCTCCTGACCTCACCTCCACAGCTCCGGTGACCACTCTTAAGTCATCGTCCCTTGACGCCGTCGCAACTCGGTTTTCTCGCCGGCGAGCACTGACGCACCGTTCCCAGCTCAGCCTCGCGTCGCTGCGTCTATTTCTCGACGAAACCCGCACCGGCGCTCCATTCCACACCTCAGCCTAGCTCCGTTCAACCATCACTTGTCGCAGATCGAGCTCCTTGCCGGCGACCCGTCACAGTGGCGAGCTCCTTGCCGGCGACCCGTCACATCCATCATTTGCAGCAACTCAAATCTGTCGAGTTAAGCCCGGATCTGCACCCTCGTGCACCTAGCAGCTCGGATCCGTGGTCAACACCACAAAACCGACCCGAGTAGCCCAGGTCCGACCCGAGCAGCTCCAAAAATTGGCCCGACAGCAGCCTACAACCCGGATTTGCGGTTCTTGAAAATGGATCCAACCCGTTTTACCTTCAACGATCTATTTCTTTAGCCGATCTATTCTGACCCGCTCGTTTTCGAGCAGTGTGAGGTATAATAACTAAAACTCACATTGTATGGCTTAGACATAATATTTGAAACGATATAAAATTAATGAATTGGGTGATTTGAGCGATTTTGAATAAATCGGGATTTTCGGGCTTAAAGTGAATATGTTCGACTCTTTAAATAAATGCGATAAAATGTTGGAATAAATACTATAAAATTCGTTACGTCATTTTGAGGCGTAGGTTAAAATTTCATAATTTTCGGACTTGGTTTGGTAGGTAAACGAGCCGGTCAAATGCGTTGACCGGTCGTAGCGATCTTTAGTTGACTGAGTTAGGAGTTGACTTTTGACTTGAGATGTTGACCATAGACTATATATATATTTAGGATGTTATGTTTCAATTTTCATAAATTTTGGATGTTGTTTGACTTAGTTATAAAAATCGAGACTTTAGATATTAATGCCGTAAAAATAAAATAATAGTTTGTTTGAGACTTTAGCTGCAGTTGTGGATTATAGATTTATTATAAATCACATAGAATATGTATATTAATTATCGGCCTTAATTGAGTTAGGATTTTCTGGAATAAAAACCCTAGTTTTATCCGGATCCGATAATCGGGTATATTTCTGGATCCGATTTTATATGATTGAACCCTAGTACCGTCTGGATAATTATTAGCCGTCTTATCGTCAATTCGTAATACGTATCGTCGTATCGTGTCCGTGATCGCCTCTCGTCCGACCGTTGGAGCTGAGCCGCCGAGTGCGTGCCCGTGCACCGAGTCCGAGTCAAACCCCCGAGTGCGTGCCCGTGCACCGAGTCCATCCGACTTGCCGTCTACGCACCGTTCCGTTAGCCGTGGTCCAAGCACGCCCCTGCGTCAGTGACCGTGGCACCGTTTCAAACCCGTGCATCGGCTAAGCCGTGTCAGTCGAGTTCGTGCCGACCCAAGTTGCCACGCCGAACCCGGACCACAGTCAAACCGAGCTGCATATAGTCAAGCAAATGATCGACTGGCTTCGAGTGAGCCGTCGGTCCAGTTCAGTCGAACCAGTCCGGGCAGGCCAGATGGTTCGTAGAGAATTTCAGATAGAATTTCAGAGATAGAATTTCAGATAGAATTTCAGATATATATTTCAGATAGAATTTCAGAGATAGAATTTCAGATATATATTTTAGATAAAATTTCAGAGATAGAATTTCAGATCTATATTTCAGATAAATTTCAGATAAAGTTAAGATTCCAGATAGATTAAAGATTCAGATATCATTTAGATTTCAGTCAGATTAGATTTAAGTCAGATTTTAGTTCCAGACTTAGAAATATTTCAGAGAACTCTAGAATGCCTCAACGACGATAATATTTTCAAAATCAACTCGAAAATCTCTAAAATAATTTTTAAAGCCGAGTGAGCGAACCTAGATATATAAGATATTAAAGATTTGAGTTTTATTCTGAGCCTAGTACTTAGAATATTTTGCTCAATATATTTTGTAGCTTGAGGAGAGCCGAGCCTCCATCAGCTACCCATTTCAGATATATTCAGCATTCGTTTTTCGTCATTTTCCAGGTGGGGACCACGTACTGTGTATTTCATCGCTTTTAATAATTTACCATGTCTGAGATCTATATGCGATTAAATTGAAGGACTGAGACGGATGAGTAATCCCGTCTAGAACAATATTTCATAATTTCAGACTAATATTTAGATTAGTATGTCAGTAGTTCAAAATTTCAAGTTACTATTTCAGTATTTCAGAATTTCAGATTTGAATTTAATATTTCAGGATTTCAGACTAGTATTTCAGGAATCCAAACTAGTATTTCAGTATTTCAGAATTTCAGTCTATGCATGCTTAAATCCTGAGATGTTCATGGCGCCTTAGAGTAATGAATTATACTCGGTTGCATGCCTAGTAGTTTATAGATATTAAAGATTAAAGATTTAAGATTAAAGTTGAGTAGCACCCCGTGTTTTAAAGTTAAAGTATTTTCGAAAAATTAATATGAGTTTTCGAAAATTAAAGCAGTGCTTTCCATTTATAGCGCGAAAAATTTACTCTGATTTTAGTAAGTTTAGGCGGGGTGTTACAGTTGGTATCAGAGCCACTTAGTGGTTCTGTATACTGAAATTTTAGTGAGATATGACCACACCATGCTCACGCCACGCTGACTCCGAGGTACGTCACTTTTACAGCTTTTATTTGCGAATGCATATTTAATTATAGTCAGATTATTTCAGGGGCGTTAGATCTATCCTTCGATTAAAATTTGAGAATTCTAGTCAGAACTCTAGTAAGAACTTAGAAGATTTTAGTGTTACCGGAACTCTAGCCAAGCTAGGTGTTTTCGGAATTCGATAAATTATTAAAGTATAGTGTAGCTATTTATTAATCGGCTATACTGTTTCAGTCAGAATTTCAGCAGAGTCAGTTATTTGTACGCTCTACCGTTGACTTTTCGGAGGACGGAACGGAATATAACTCTAGAAACAACCTCGATTATGTTGTGGGCAAGTACCTTTTTCTACGTATCGAGGATAGTCGTGGCGATATATTAGCGCCATAAGATCAATTTCAAACCTTAGAATCAAGACTAAGTAAATTCTACATTTCAGTAAATTTTTCCAGAAATGGCAGGACCCAACAAGCAATAGCTGATCCAAGATCAACAAGGAGGAGGAAATGCCAGCGCCTACGCTCGTCACCAGTAGAAGAAGAAGTCCAGAAGACTCAAGAAGATGCATGTAGTTTAATTATCTCCATTCCGTGAACTCGCAATACTTTTGTTGTGGGAATTTCTTCGTATTTCAAAACTCTGTTAAAATTCTAGTTGAGACTGAAATTTCAGTGCATTCCATAATGTAAAGATCGCAAAGAGCGAGTTATTGCTATAATTCGACACTTGCGAAAGTTAGATAATAAGCCGATGGATTGCAACACATAGATAAAGCAGTAGACTTTCCATTGTTTGGACTATGTAAACTTTGAGTTGAGTTCGAACTCTAGAGGTTACCTCACTTGAGTTGGCAAGATGCCTTCTCGCTAGTATTATGAGTAATAGATTTTCAGTGTATAAGAGTCATAGATCCGGGTAAGTCCTGGAGGCTTGAAATAAAAGCCATGAGTCTGGGAGGAACCATGGAGGCTTGAAGCTGAACCATAGCATACATGTTTCCATATGAGGTAATCTCTAGTAGTTAGAGGAAGAGAAGACCCAGTTTTAAGGAAGCTAGAGCGAGGAATCGCATGTCGAGCCATGTTTTGACATCGAGACGACTTACTCATTCGTCTTGAAAAGGAGCCATCACCCAATGAAGTTTCAATAGTGTGAGAATACTCATACGACAGTTCGCAACCACCATGATTCAAGAAGGAGAACTAACTTCCTCACACGTGGAAGTTGAGATAGCATGTTTAAGAAGTCGAAGACTTATAAATTTTGCATACGGTGCCGAATGACACAACTCTCGAGTTGGAACTTATGGGCAGATGGACGATATGCCGATAGGAAAATTCTAGAAGCCATGAAGAAAGGAGATGAGCACTAATTATCAAAAGTTATGCAGACTCAAGGAGGAGAGTAAGTACTCACCTTTGAGAGTCGAGAAGTTGTCGACCCATGCGGGAAGACAACAAGTTCCAAGATTGAACTTGAAGCTCGGACATCCTCTATGAGAAGTTGAGGAGCCCGAAGCCTCAAGATCAGAAAGCACAAGAAAGTTGAGGTGATGAAGTCATCTCTAAGTACTAGTGGTGTACGACATCACTAGTTTTAGAATAGATGTTGAAGGAAGAAAGAACAAAAAAGCCGCAACATTGAAATTTTAAGTACCATTGGGTAAATTTTACCCATATAAGTAGTGAGACCCTCGATTTGTATCAAGAAGTAGTTAGATCCAGTAGTAGTGCGCCGAGTTAACTCAGCGCCGCAGTACCGTTAAGCCACTAGCATAAGACGTGGATACGACTGTGTTATGACTGCAGGCTATAATGACATCACAGGTACATCGCACGCAGGTATAGCATGCAGGTGTTCCGCGCCCGTGGGCCCCGGGTAGTGGGTAAGCCGCATGCAACGTACCGTGTGCAACGTACCGCATCGTCAGGAGCTGGGTCACAGCAAGTCGAACCACAATTGCTAGTTGTACTCATCAATATTACAGATCGATGGACGATCAGAACGCTCAGATGCTTGTGTTTTGAACGACAATTTCATTCTAAAGAGCGATTTTCTACTGAGATAGTTGATAAATGTCGATTGGCATGACATCGTACGATTTAGTACGGACAAGTGTGGATCGCTGATGTACAAGAAAGAAATAGCGAGAGAAAGATTCTCGGTCAATAGTAGACCAACAGACAATAGAGAAGAGATCAGCAATCCATGCTAAGACTGAGGCAACCCTGAACCGACGAATGTCGCATACAGACCAACCACAGAAAGACTTTGAGACCAGTGTGAATGGCAAGATGACCCCGAGGGTCACAATTGTAGATGAGCAATAGTTTTGTTAGCCTAGTCATTCTCAACATATAGTCGAGACGGCGAGCTAAGCCTAACAGTTGAGGCTTTGCCGCCGGAATTCTCGGGGAATGTTGAGCGATTTTTCCCCACGTCTCAAATTCGTGAAGATGTGCTCGAGCTTGAACACGTAGAATCCTTAGATGAGCCTCACGCTGATCCGAGTTGACCCGTGAGATAGTACCTATGGCTGCCGTGTGGCGGAAGGTACGCTAGTCAGAGAGTCAAGAAGTAGGTCTCTCTGAGTCCAGGAGTTTCGCCGTAGCTAGGGCGATGCTGCGAAGAGTATCGATGAGCTTCTTTTGAAGTTCCCCAATATAGTTTTTTAAGTTTTGTCTTGGGTTTTATCTAAGGCATAGTGAGATTTTAGCGAGTCGCCATGGCAAACTAGTACAAGCAAGACCGGCCGATGCCGGAACAGACCTATTACAATATCCAGACATAGACCCAGTTCTCGAACTTAGGTTAACGGTGTATAACAGCCATAAGGCCGGGTAAATTATGGAGTCTTGAAATAAGAGTCACTTGTCCGAATTTACCTGGGGGCTTGATACCGGAGTTGCCATGGCATAGCCGAGATCACTAGCAGGTGGAAGACAGAATTCAGAGTTAGAAATCTTAGACATGATGTTTAGAGTTTTTTTTTTCATATACCTTAGTTAGCATTTTAAAGTTCTTGGAAGAGTGCTTGGTTTGCCAGCAGGTGAATACCAAGCGCAAGTTCCACCCAGTATCGTGCAACCATTAGAGGTTTCGTTGTGAAAGTGGGAGCACGTTACCATGGATTTCGTTACGGGAATACCCAAATAAAAAGATCAGCTCGATGTGGTTTGGATAGTTGTGGACCGACTAACGAAGTTGGCCCGCTTTTTGCCGTGAGGATGGCGATGACCATGGAGCAGATTGCCAGTATTTACATCTGTGGGATTTCTCAATTCCACGGAGTAGCCGAGGCCATAGTGTCAGACTGGGATCCCTATTTCATAGGCTCATTCGAGATCCTCGATCGAGTGGGCGAGGTGGTATACCGGTTGGCGTTGCCACTCGAGCTTCGGGTGTGCATGTCTTTCACGTGTCGATGTTGAGAAATTACATGCATGATCTAAGGCACATGTTGAATTTCAGAAAGCTCGAGGTCAGGCAGAACCTGACTTACGAGGAGCAGCCGGTAGCGATTTTGGACCGAAGGGTCCAACGGCGGAGGAATAGAGATGTATCTCTAGCCCGAGTTCGCTAGAGCCGCCACGGCGAGGCCGGGGCCACTTGGGAGCGAGAGGATGAGATCTGCGCTCGTTATCCAGAGTTTCAGTTCTGACTAGTAATATGTACTTTTCGATTCCTTGTTTATAGTCGAGTCGGACTTATGTTTAGTTTTAGCATTTCCAAGGACGAAAATATTTTAAGGAGGATTGATTGTAACGCCCAGATTTTATATTACTATTTATGGAGCTCGACTATATTTTCATAAATATTAAGTTTCTAAATTTGATGCATTTATTATATTAATATGCATTAAATTATACAATTAGTATTAAAGTCTAAGCCATGGAAAAATTCATTCGATTTTAATTATTAAAGTCGAATTTACCAAGCCCAAGTATCAGTTATATTTTTAAAACTGAACCTTGGATTAATTGAATGTTATTTAAGCGAACCGAAACTAGATGATTTGATTATTCCGAGCCCAATATTCAATTCCGACCCAAGTCGAAATATTACTACAAGCCGTCATATTTTATTTATGGACCGAACATTTAATTTCTTAGTCGATGTACGATGTAATCGAGCCTAATTCGAATTAAATTATTGGCCCAATGTCTAGCCCAATTATTCTAGTAGAGTTGACCGATTAATTTAATTAGTTCGAGTTCGACAAATTTTATTAACCGGACATTTAATCTTTTAGGCCATATTCGAATTAATCGGCCTAATTTATTAATTCCTTTAACCGCTTGTAGGATTTTAAAGGCCCGATTTTATAATTTACTAAAGCCCGATTATGTTAAATCCCAAGCCCGATCATTTTGAGGCCCAATAGCACAATAAAAACCCTAATTTTTCCCCCCCTATAAATACACCTTCATCTCCACTCCACCATCTACCACAAATCCGGCCACCCTCAGCTCCGGCGAGCCACCGCCGTGCCCAGCTCCGGCGAGCCTTCATGCCGGCGAGCATAACAACCGCTGTTCGCTGCACCACATCAACCCCACCTCCACGCAGCTCGTCATCTTGCCGGTTCTAGTCACGCCGCCATCACACGCAGCTCCGGCGACCTAAACCCGCGGCCACATCGCCGTGTTCCCGAGCTCGCTACCAGCTCCGATTCGCTATCTCCCAACCTCACCTCCGCAGCTCCAGTGACCACTCCTAAGTCATCGTCCCTTGACGCCGTCGCAACTCGGTTTTCTCGCCGGCGAGCACTGACGCACCGTTCCCAGCTCAGCCTCGCGTCGCTGCGTCTATTTCTCGACGAAACCCGCACCAGCGCCCCATTCCATACCTCAGCCTAGCTCCATTCAACCATAACTTGTCGCAGATCGAGCTCCTTGACGGCGACCCGTCACAGTGGCGAGCTCCTTGCCGGTGACCCGTCACATCCATCATTTGCAGCAACTCAAATCTGTCGAGTTAAGCCCGGATCTGCACCCTCGTGCACCTAGCAGCTTGGATCCATGGTCAACACCCCAAAACCGACCCGAGTAGCCCAGGTCCGACCCGAGCAGCTCCAAAAATTGGCCCGACAGCAGCCTACAACCTGGATTTGCGGTTCTTGAAAATGGATCCAACCCGTTTTACCTTCAACGATCTATTTCTTTAGCCGATGTATTCCGACCCGCTCGTTTTCGAGCAGTGTGAGGTATAATAACTAAAACTCACATTGTATGGCTTAGGCATAATATTTGAAACGATATAAAATTAATGAATTGGGTGATTTGAGCGATTTTGAATAAATCGGGATTTTCGGGCTTAAAGCGAATATGTTCGACTCTTTAAATAAATGCGATAAAATGTTGGAATAAATACAATAAAATTCGTTACGTCATTTTGAGGCGTAGGTTAAAATTTCATAATTTTCGGACTTGGTTTGGTAGGTAAACGAGCCGGTCGAATGCGTTGACCGGTCGTAGCGATCTTTAGTTGACTGAGTTAGGAGTTGACTTTTGACTTGAGATGTTGACCATAGACTATATATATATTTAGGATGTTATGTTTCAATTTTCGTAAATTTTGGATGTTGTTTGACTTAGTTATAAAAATCGAGACTTTAAATATTAATGCCATAAAAATAAAATAATAGTTTGTTTGAGACTTTAGCTGCAGTTGTGGATTATAGATTTATTATAAATCACATAGAATATGTATATTAATTATCGGCCTTAATTGAGTTAGGATTTTCTGGAATAAAAACCCTAGTTTTATCCGGATCCGATAACCGAGTATATTTCTGGATCCGATTTTATATGATTGAACCCTAGTACTGTCTGGATAATTATTACCCATCTTCTCGTCAATTCGTAATACGTATCGTCGTCTCGTGCCTGTGATCGCCTCTCGTCCGACCGTTGGAGTTGAGCCGCCGAGTGCGTGCCCGTGCACCGAGTCTGAGTCAAACCCCCGAGTGCGTGCCCGTGCACCGAGTCCATCCGACTTGCCGTCTACACGCCGTTTCGTTAGCCGTGGTCCAAGCACGCCCCTGCGTCAGTGACTGTGGCACCGTTTCAAACCCGTGCATCGGCTAAGCCGTGTCAGTCGAGTTCGTGCCGGCCCGAGTTGCCACGCCGAACCCGGACCACAGTCAAACCGAGCTGCACATAGTCAAGCGAATGATCGACTGGCTTCGAGTGAGCCGTCGGTCCAGTTCAGTCGAACCAGTCCGGGCAGGCCAGATGGTTCGTAGAGAATTTCAGATAAAATTTCAGAGATAGAATTTCAGATATATATTTCAGATAGAATTTCAGAGATAGAATTTCAGATATATATTTTAGATAAAATTTCAGAGATAGAATTTCAGATCTATATTTCAGATAAATTTCAGATAAAGTTAAGATTCTAGATAGATAAAAGATTCAGATATCGTTTAGATTTCAGTCAGATTAGATTTAAGTCAGATTTTAGTTCCAGACTTAGAAATATTTCAGAGAACTCTAGAATGCCTCAACGACGATAATATTTTCAAAATCAGCTCGAAAATCCCTAAAATGATTTTTAAAGCCGAGTGAGCGAACCTAGATATATAAGATATTAAAGATTTGAGTTTTATTCTGAGCCTAGTACTTAGAATATTTCGCTCAATATATTTTGTAGCTTGAGGAGAGTCGAGCCTCCATCAGCTACCCATTTCAAATATATTCAGCATTCATTTTTCGCCAGTTTCTAGGTGGGGACCACGTACTGTGTATTTCATCGCTTTTAATAATTTACCATGTCTGAGATCTATATGCGATTAAATTGAAGGACTGAGACGGATGAGTAATCCCGTCTTGGTCAATATTTCAGTATTTCAGTTATGACTTGGATGTGTGTGATTAGGGCCCGTCCTAAGTCTAGTGTCCAGATGGGGTGATTAGTGCCTTTCCTGGATTTCTGTGGGAGGGGACCCCCAGAGTGTGCACATGACTACCGGTTTACCGTTAGTCCCATAGTCAGACCAGGTTTTTTATATATATGTTGATTTCATAGTTTGTTATTAATTGTGCTGAGTATATCAGTGCCGGTCCCGGCGGAGCACCGTTGATTCCTTTGTGCTCACGCTTCCCCACTACCCTCTTTTTCAGGTGACGGAGTCCCGCGTGCAGCGTGAGCCGGATATGTGGTGGTGGTCATCAGTCAAGATATTTGTGTTATGTCATGTTTTGAATTGTTTGAATTAATTATGCTTTATTTATGGTTTGCTTATTGTCTGTTTGCCATTGATGTTTGAACCTATATTTGCTTCCGCACTCTAGAACTGTATTTTAGAACTTTAGATTATTATTTCAGTATTTTAGAATTTCAGACTAGTCAGTATTTTAGAATTTCAGACTAATATTCAGATTAGTATGTCAGTAGTTCAGAATTTCAAATTACTATTTCAGTATTTTAGAATTTCAGATTTGAATTTAATATTTCAGGATTTCAGACTAGTATTTCAGGATTCCAGACTAGTATTTCAGTATTTCAGAATTTCACTGTATGCATGCTTAAATCCTGAGATGTTCATGGCGCCTTAGAGTAATGAATTATACTCGGTTGCATGCCTAGTAGTTTATAGATATTAAAGATTAAAGATTTAAGATTAAAGTTGAGTAGCATCCCGTGTTTTAAAGTTAAAGTAGTTTTGAAAAATTAATATGAGTTTTCGAAAATTAAAGAAGTGCTTTCCATTTATAGCGCGAAAAATTTACTCTGATTTTAGTAAGTTTAGGCGGGGTGTTACATATATATTGAGGATGTTATGTTTCAATTTTTGTAAATTTTGGATGTTGTTTGACTTAGTTATAAAAATCGAGACTTTAGATATTAATGCCGTATAAATAAAATAATAGTTTGACTGCGACTTTAGCTGCAGTTGTGGATTATAGATTTATTATAAATCACATAGAATATGTATATTAAATATCGGCCTTAATTGAGTTAGGATTTTCTGGAATCAAAACCCTAGTTTTATCCGGTTTCGATAACTGGGTATTTTTCCGGATCCGATTATAAATGTCTGAACCCTAGTACCATCTAGATAATCTTTAACCATCGTATCGTAATTCGTAATGCGTATCGTCGTCTCGTGCCGTGATCGCCTCTCGTCCGACCGTTGGAGCTGAGCCGCCGAGTGCGTGCCCGTGCACCGAGTCCGAGTCAAACTCCCGAGTGCGTGCCCGTGCACCGAGTCCATCCGACTTGCCGTCTACGCGTCGTTCTGTTAGCCGTGGTCCAAGCATGCCCCTGCGTCAGTGACCGTGGCACCGTTCAAACTCGTGCATCGGCTAAGCCGTGTCAGTCGAGTTCGTGCCGGCCCGAGTCGCCACGCCGAACTCGGACCACGGTCAAACCGAGCCGCACATAGTCAAGCGAATGACAGACCAACTCCGAGTGAGCCGTCGGTCCAGTTCAGTCGAACTGGTCCGGTCAGCCGGACTGTTCGAAATATATTTCAGATAGAATGTCAGATAAATTTCAGATGCAGTCAGATTAAGATTTCAGATAGATTTAAGATTCAGATATAGTTTAGATTTCAGTCAGATTAGATTAAGTCAGATCCTAGTCCCAGACTTAAAAATATTTCAGAGAACTCTAGAATGCCTCAACGACGATAATATTTTCAAACTCAGCTCGTAAATCCCTAAATGATTTTTAAAGCCGAGGAGCGAACCTAGATATATAAGATATTAAAGATTTGAGTTTTATTCTGAGCCTAGTACTTAGAACATTTCGCTCAATATATTTTGTAGCTTGAGGAGAGTCGAGCCTCCATCAGCTACCCATTTCAGATATATTCAGCATTCGCTTTTCGCCAGTTTCCAGGTGGGGACCACGTACTGTGTATTTCATCGCTTTTAATAATTTACCATGTCTGAGATCTATATGCGATTAAATTGAAGGACTGAGACGGATGAGTAATCCCGTCTTGGTCAATATTTCAGTATTTCACTTATGACTTGGATGTGTATGATTAGGGCCCGTCCTAAGTCTAGCGTCCAGATGGGGTGATTAGTGCCTTTCCTGGATTTCTGTGGGAGGGGACCCCCAGAGTGTGCACATGAGTACCGGTTTACCGTTAGTCCCATAGTCAGACCAGTTTTCTCATATATATGTTGATTTCATAGTTTGTTATTAATTGTGCTGAGTATATCAGTGCCGGTCCCGGCAGAGCACTATTGATTCCTTTGTGCTCACGCCTCCCCACTACCCTCTTTTTCAGGTGATGGAGTCCCGCGTGCAGCGTGAGCCGGATATGTGGTGGTGGTCATCAGCCAGGACATTTTGATATGACATGTCATATAGTTATTCGAACATGTCTAAACACCATTTGTCATCGCATTTACTTATGTTTTGTGTGTGCTTTCCGAACTATTTTTGCTTCCGCATATTAGACTTGTGTTTCAGATGTCAGATTTCAGTCTAGTATTTCAGATTTCAGATTATGTCAGATTTTCAGAATATGCATGATTAATCCGGTATTATTCATGACCTTATTTCTAGAATGAATTTTACTTGGTCGCATGCATGTTAGATTAAAGAGATAAAGATATAAGATTAAAGTTGAGTAGCATCCCGCGTTTTAAAGAAAGTATTTTCGAAAAAATAATATGAGTTTTCGAAAATTAAATCAGTGCTTTTCATTTAGAGCGCGAAAAATTTACTCTGATTTTAGTAAGTTTTAGGCGGGGTGTTACAGTTTGCGCCTCAAGTTCTTTAAGTGATTTAAAAGCCTAGCTCCTCTTTCTCATAATCCCTTCTTTAAGTGATTTAAAAGCCTAGGTCCTCTTCCTCATAATAATGTGAGGGAGCAGGAGCATGGGCACCACCATGACTATATGCACCATCATATGGAGATAGATTTACTGCAAGAAAAAAGAATAAGAAGGATACCAATGTAATCAGATAGTAATTGCACATGAAACAAAGATCACAATCACAAACCCTTACATTCAACTTGACATTAATCAAGTACTTATCGTAATAACCAAAACTAATTAAGAAAGCCCACACATTACACAGCAAATAAGTAACTGCAAATAAATTATGCGGCAACCCACACAAGATCAATCTCATTCAACCAATGGCAAGCCTCCCCCTGCCCCGGCCCAAACTTGAGAACCCGAAACGCCACGTGATCCGCGGGCCAACCCGATGTGTCCATGTGGCACACTCCCACTACAGTGTTGACCCGAGCGCCTGTCTTTCCATCGACAAGGTCCGCAGAGTAAACCCGAGTCGAGGGCAGGGAGTGGCAGAAGTAGGCTGCAAAAGGAAGGAACATCTCGTGGCAAGCCACAATATTTTCCGCATTGAACGTCTTAATATTCTTGATCATGAGTTTCTCTCCCGACCCTCTCGTGCTCTCGGAAGTTAGAATGAGAAGCTTTTCCGTGTGCAGTGCGGTTTTCGAGAAGCCGATCATCTCCTCCAGTGACCTCGGGCACGTTTTGAACTCTCCCTTCACGTTCTTTGCGTTGCAGTAGGCGATTGTGGTCTCGATTGCGTATGTGGCCGAGTCCGGGAATATTCTCGTCACGCCATCTACGTACAAATTTTAAGTTAGATATATATATATCTACATGATACAACAAGTACGAGTTTGTGTTACCGCTAACTTTTATAAGAGTAAGCTAATTTGCTGATTGATACGTACAACATTGGTTATGTAGAATCTAGTCTCCGTAACTATTGAAAAAAGTTATATATGACACAAGAATTATATAACTGTATACATATTTATTTTTTTATAGTATTGAGGGTACAATACACCTAAACATGACATCAGTTTGGTAAATATAACATCTACACCGAATATATATGTTATTAATTAGGTGCTAGTACAATAATATCTTCACCGAATATGTAATTCGGCAGTACCTTCAGAATTGTCAAAAAACAAAACCATAATTATAAAAATAATAACTCAATATATAAATATATATGGGTAGGTCATGCATGTTAAAATCCGGCCAATCCCAACCTGTGGTGGTCAGGGAAATCCTGGACGCGATTGGAGCGGGGAGAAATGCACGGTGGGGTAGGGACTCCTTGAGATTGGAGAGGCGGATGGAGTTTCGCTCCTTAAGGGCCGAATGTCTGAAGAACAAGGACGGGTCGACTTTCTCATTGGGTACCTTCGGGTTTCCGTAGGTTTTATACACTTCTGAATCGACGTTTATCACGTGGACCCCACCCGTGGAGCACGCTAGTCCCGCTAGCATGCAGAATTTGGGGTCGGCTTTGAACGTGTTTCGTGATATCATGGCCGTAGTGTAGTAGTCCAAGTCGTGCCGGGTGAGTGGTGAGAGTTTTGTGGAGATGGATGGTGGCATATTGTTGTGCACATTTTGGGACCACATGTTTAATTGGGTTTGGGCAAAGGAGAAGGTTGCCCAGGAAAAGGTGATGGTGAGATGCAAGAGGAATATTGAGAAGGCGAGGAGATGGAGAGTAGTCGGCATTGTTAGTGTTTTTGTGGATGATTGTGTGTGTGTTTTTTTTTT
>CACSLK010034236.1:4694-19421 GCA_902706635.1 Striga hermonthica | reverse complement strand
CACCCCCCTACACACACCTGGAAGATTGGATCAACCGCAATTCCTCTTTGGATCAACTTTCCATTTACTCCTAAGAAGCCAAACCAATACCTCCAAATGAATCGTTTGGTCTTAGGTTTGACATTCAGATGCCAAGTTGATTTCCACATGTTCTTCCACCAGTTTGCTCACTAGTAGGTTTGTAACCATTAGATCATTGGACAATGTTCCGAGCTCGGTAAGTCACCCTCTGGAAATAACATGCGCCACTCGGCTTGTTCGCCGCCTATAGGATAGCAATAGCATCGGGAAAATGAGTTCATCTCTGGCTTCCATGATAGTCTTATACACTGCTTTTGTTGAGAATTCACCCTTCTTGCTTCCATGCCGAATCAGTTTGCCTTTCTTTCTTTGAGGAGATAAAGGAATTTTCATAATTAAATCAGCATGCAGAAGATCCAAAGTTTGTAAAATTAGCTCTCCCCCTCCCTTGATCAACTCACTCACCATCCTAACTCTACTCTCGTCCCCCCAAAAAAACAACACCTAGGATTGAAAGAAGCTTTGTTTGGGATCCAAGGGGAAACACAAACAATTATACCAGTACCATCCTCCACTTCAAACCTAGCTGCTAGATTCAGAGAACCTCTGGCACTAAGCAAGCTTTTCCAGAGCCAAGAATCACTATTCCTGGCTTTCACATCCCATACTACAAATTCAAAAATATTTACCTTTTAAAACCCTACTTACTAACAAATTAGGAAAAGTTAACAATCTCCATAACTGTTTGACCAAGACAGATCCATTGAAGACCCTATGATCCCTAAATCCCAACCCCCATCATCTTTAGCCTTTTTTAACTTTCCCCACTCAGTCCAATGCACTCTATTCCCACCCTTATCATTCTTACCCCACCAAAAATTCACAATGCCCCTACCGTTTTGATTAATTATTTTGATAGGAACTCTAAAATAGAATATCACATAAATGGAAAGGACACTCAACACAAATTTAATTAAAGTCTCTCTACTTGAATCACTTAGAAACTTATTTTTCCATCTCATGACCTGCGATCTCACACTCTCACTAACAAATTGGAAATTGTCTTTCTTAGATCTCCCAATGCCTAGTGGTAATCCCAGATATCTAGAAGATTTCACTCTGTTGATACCAGACACAATTCTGCAGATTTGCAACTGGGTTCCTTCAGAAGTATTTTTGGAAAACAAGACAGATGATTTATCAAAGTTAACAACCTGACCAGAGTCATGAACATAATAATTGTAACTCCCTAATATTCATGACAAAATTACATTAGTAACCTTAGAAATTAACTATAATGTTGAGTATTTTTGGCAATTCAATTTTTTTCAAGCAACAACTCTTCCTCTTAAAGAAAAATAGAATAATATATTGTTCCTAAAAAGATGGGTCTTCTTAGATATATAAATCATATCGGATGTCGTTTATTTAATAATCTTAAAGATTTAGTCAATCAAGAGAAATAGAATAATATATTGTTCCTAAAAAGATTGGGTCTTCTTAGATATATAAATCATATCGGATGTCGTTCCTAATCGCATAATTCGGGCTAAGTCATGGTCAAATTGGACCTATTTTGGGTGCCACATCATAGTCAAAACTCACAACCCTCAGTTTTTAATCATGACTCTGACGAATTGATACAATATTTTTTTCGACTGCAATACAATTCTCCAGTTTGTTAAACAATTTACAGACTTCTATCGTACATACACGTGTCATTCATCCAATGCGATTCTTCAAATTGTAAAACAATCGATAGATTTCAATCATACATACACGTGTCATTCATCCTATGCTCGAAACAAAATGGGGACCAAAGAAATCTCCCGCCCAACAAAACAAGATTCCATTCACATTGTGCATGCGGGCTCATCCAAGACAACAAGGCCTCATCTACTCCTATAAATATACTCACTTCTCGCAACAATTCTCATCTTGAAGTAAAAATAAAACATATAATTAATTGTCCACAAGAACACTAAAAAATGCCGACTACTCTCCATCTCCTCACCTTCTCAATATTCCTCTTTCACCTCACCATCACCTTTTCCTCATCAACTAGTGCATCATCTTCTTTTTCTCCATCCTTTGCTCAAACCCAATTAAAGTTGTGGTCCCAAAATGTGCAAAACAAGATGCCACCATCCATCTCCACAAAACTCTCACCACTCACCCGGCACGACTCGGACCACTACACCACGGCCATAACATCACGAAACACGTTCAAAGCCGATCCCAAATTTTGTATGCTAGCGGGATTAGTGTGCTCCACGGGCGGGGCCCGCGTGGTAAACGTCTTGAAAGAAGGGTATAGAACCTACGGCAACACGAACCCAAAGCAAACGGCGGTACCCCTTGAGAAAGTCGACCCGTCCTTGTTCTTCAGGCTTTCGGCCCTTAAGGAGGGAAACTCGATCCGCCTCTCCGACCTCAAGGAGTCCCTACCCCACCGCGCATTTCTCCCGGCTCAAATCGCGTCCAGGATTTCCCTGGCCACCACAGGTTGGGATTGGCCGGATTTTAACATGCATGGCCCACCCATATATATACATAGTTATTATTTTTATAGTTAAGGTTCTTTTAACAATTATAATAATTACGATAATTGGTTTTAAGTAATAATTCGAAGTGGTTTTATAGTTCCTGGATTTAGATTTACTCCAGTAATATATTAAGTGTTCTTTTATATTTAACAAATTTCATCACCACTTTAATTTAAATGGAGTATTTATCATTACAATATAATTTGGGATCACTTAAAAATGTAGATGGCGTGACGAGAATATTTCCGGACTCGGCCACCGATGCAATTGAGACCACAATCGCCTACTGCAACGCAAAGAACGTGAAGGGAGAGTTCAAAACGTGCCCGAGGTCACTGGAGGAGATGATCGGCTTCTCGAAAACCGCACTGCACACGGAAAAGCTTCTCATTCTAACTTCCGAGAGCACGAGAGGGTCGGGAGAGAAGCTCGTGATCAAGAATATTAAGAGGTTCGACGCGGAAAATATTGTGGCTTGCCACGAGATGTTCCTTCCTTTTGCGGCCTACTTCTGCCACTCCCTGCCCTCGACTCGGGTTTACTCTGCGGACCTTGTTGATGGAAAGACAGGCGCTCGGGTCAACACTGTAGTGGGAGTGTGCCACATGGACACGTCGGGTTGGCCCGCGGATCACGTGGCGTTTCGGGTTCTCAAGTTTGGGCCGGGGCAGGGGGAGGCTTGCCATTGGTTGAATGAGATTGATCTTGTGTGGATTGCCGCGTAACTAATTTGCAGTTTACGTTTTTCTGTGTAATGTGTGGGCTTTCTTAGTAAGTTGTGCTTGTGTTTCGATTTGTGGCAATAAGGGGGAGATTCCTAGTAAGCCGGATCTCCGTAATGTGTGATTCAGTGTTTGTTTTGCTAGCTGCTTTTGATTCCTTGTTTAAGATAAGTACTTGAATGTCTAAGTTGGCAGTAGGGGTTTGTGATCTTTGTTTCATATGTAGTAGTTACTCATTCACAAATTTCCAAACGAGTTTCCTTTATGGAATTTTCCCGAAAGTTCCATCTTAGGATTTGTATTTGTATCCTTCCCTCTTCGATCTCTCTCGTTTCTATTTAAAATGAATGTCTTCTGGTTTGGATTTTCTAGTGTTTCGATTTTTCTTGTTTAGGAATGGGTAGGTGTTTGTTTGCGGAGTCGGGAGTTAGGGTATTTACTTGCTTTTGGGCATTTGCTACTCTCGTTCCTTTTGCGTTTTGTTCTAGGCTTCGTTTCTTCTTAGCCGCTTCCCCTCGCTGGTCTTCTGGTTCGTTTTTGTTTAGGACTTTTAGGGTAGCTTCAATGTAGCAAGATATCCTAGATAAGCTACAGAGAAGGATGGAATATCCACAACTTTACTTTAAAAGGGTCCCAACACAACAAGTCGAGGCAACATCAAGAGTTCCAAGTCCACAGTTTTACAAATTTTTCCACTTTTTAAATATCCACAACTTCACGAATCTACAAGCCAAAGAGGGGTTTGGATCGGCTTTAAGGCCTAGGTCGCGGTTGCTCTCGGCACGGCGTACTCGCGCTCGGTGATTTGCAATTGGTCACGGGCAGAAGCTCGGCACGGTTTCTCCTATGCTCTCGTTTTCTGACTTTCTTGCCGTTGGTCTTGGATCCCAAAAGTCTCGGCAGTTTGCCTCGACTGCTGCTCCCGTGTCTCCTCGGTGGTGTGCTCAAGGTCTTCGGCTATTTGCGCTTGCGGTCTCAGTGTGACTGTGGATCCAGTGGTCCTTGGCCGTCCTCAGTGTTACTCGATTGCGAACGGGGGTCCTCTCGTTGTTGGTGCACACATCTTTAGGCCAGGCATTGCTCGCGGGCGCCAGCGGCTCTCGGCGCTCGCATGAGGGCTGCTCGGGACGCCTACGCGGAAGTGGTGTGAGAGGGTGATTTGGGGGAAACTTTAGGGAGAAGAATTTTGAGGGAAAGAAGAAAAATTGCTGCTAGTGAATGTAGGGTCGGATAGACAAAATAATTGGTCTTAAAACATGAAGGCTGGGCAGAAAGGCAAATTTGCACACAAAAAGGGAATGAGACCGGCCATAGTAGGAAAAATGAGGGAAAATATTTTTCCTAAATCAAGCTACCAAGTTTCAAATTTTGAAATTGCAAAAATGGTGCCAAAATATCTTAACAACAAAGGCCGAATCTTATGAATCTTAGAGGGTCGGATTCTCCTTTGAACTTGGGCCAAATTATAAGGCTTCAATTTCATGCATTAGGCTTAAACAATTGGGCAACGTAAGTATCACCAAGAGATTTGCACTCGGAAATTCGAACGATTTCGCTAGCAAACAAAAATAATAACTTTGGAATAATTTAAGTATGACGAAGACATCTACAAAAATTATTTAACTCACTAGATTAAATAGATGAGAGCATCTAAATAATCTTAAAGATCGTGAAAGAATTCAGTCGAGCTTTCAGAACAAACAATAAGCAAAAGCCACCCAAGCATAAAAAAAAATAAACCGACTATTAATAATCGAACGAGGCGCTACAATCTATCCTCCTTAAAAGATTTCCGTCCTCGAAATTTTCAAAACACAAAGCTACAAAGGATAATTAAAAACATAAACACCGGATACTCCGTCTGAATCTCGTCTTCGCTCTCCCAAGTCGCGTCACCCTTGCCATGGCGTCTCCACGGGACTTTGACGAGCGTCACCTCCCGATTCCTCAATTGGTGGACTTTTCGGTCCAAAATGGCTATGGTACCTCCTCATATGTAAGGTCCTGCCCGACAAGAAGCTCGTTGAAGATCACCACGTGTCTGAGGTCGTGCACATATCTCCTCAACATCGAGACATGAAAACACATCGTGCACCCATGAGAGTTCCGGTGGTAGAGTCAACCGATAGACTAGTTGGCCGACTTGGTCTAGAATCTTAAAGGGACCAATAAAGCACGACTGCATCTTCAAGAAAATCTTTTCGCCTACCTTGAACTGCAGATCTTTCCTACGTCGTTTATATTTGGGTAGTCGTTTTGCATTTTTTTTGTGTGCTTTTGCCCATTGGTGGTGCAGATTACTCGTTTGGGCTCCATTCATTCCAAGCTCAAATTTTGTTGTTTTGGTTGTTGTACTTTTTCCTTTTTTGTATTTCTTGTTAAATAAAAAAAAAAAAAAAAAGTTGCTTGGAATAACCATACCTTCACGTGTAATAACTTCCTCGTGTCGTTTGCAATGAGAAGGGGAAAAAAAAAAAAAGGTCTCAACCCAACCATCTCGTTCTTTGTTTCTCTTATATACCCACTTGCATCCAATGGCATAAGCGTCACTCGGTGGTCCTACAAGATCCTAGGCCTGGATGGAAATCCATTTACTCCATTTCAGTTTCACCTTACTTTGCCAAGACTCTACGTCACGATCTTGGAGTGCCTCATCATAATTCCATGGGTTGATATCAAGTCTATCCAAGACTGTCTCACAATGACTCACCTTAGACTTTCAAAATGATAAAAGACTGATGCACGGATGAAGCAAATAGACAAAGTGGGTGAAACGCCTGAAAACATAAAATGTGATCATCACACGACCATGCTACATGGACACCTTAGTTGTAATTTCTTGAGATTAATTTCAAAAATTTGTACCTAAAATCCTATCATGGACTGTGACACGGGAAGATCTTATCATGTTGCACATGTGGAACGCTCTTTTTTATTATGAAGGACCTTTCGATGGTAGACATAATCACCCTATATAGAAAGGGGAACATAAGTCACATAAAGAAAATCTTAGAACACTGCATGAATGTATGGAAAGCAAAGAGGATCCAACCATGAATGTGTCAATAAAATCGAGATATCAATGATTTTAGTTTTTTTTTCCTTCTTTTCATTGAACTTTTATTTATCATTTTGATTTCTAATATGTTTTTAGTTCGAACATGAGTGACTATATTATTGATTTAACACGAGAATAGATTAATGTGTTGGGACTTTTTGGTGATTTACTATAATTAATTATACTTTTTGAACTCTATTAAAATAGTTTATTGTGATTCATGTTTAGCTTTTGCCCATTGTTTTTACATATTTGACAATAATAGTCATAATGCGAGAGATGAGTTTAATGATAGGTCATTAATTTTCAACATAATTACTTGCTTGAATCGAGATTTGGTAAGTTATTGTGAAGATGGTATATATTTTGGTGTTATTTGGAATTGAATTGTATGGGTTGAATGGCAGAAATTCTATGGTGCCACATGTGGCACCATATTATATTGCCACAACATGATGTGACACATTATGATTGGTGCCACAACTATCACACATCATGTTGTGGCATCAATCATAATGTGTCACATCATGTTGTGGCACCATAACACGTGCCACATGTGGCACCATAGAATTTTTGGTTGAATGGTTAAAGAATTTAGAAAATTAGGAGTTCACAAATTTTAATTTGATGGTATTATTATCGAGCATTTTGTCTTTTTAATACTTTCCATTTTTCGAATAGACTTCCAGTCTTCTTGTTCTCCTTGCTCCATTACCTGATCCGAATAATCTTATCTAGTCTACTGAGGTAAAACTAGAGGGCTTCTTCTTTCGCCGCTTCCGCTGCTTGGTGTTCCGAGGAGTTCCGGGCTATGACATTTTGAGTCCTCAAATCGATATCAAGAGAAATGATAAGCAAACCATGTGATCTTCTTATGAGGTAGACGAGGAAAGCATCTAGTTTTGATATAACATAAATATATATATATATATATATATATATATATCTATATATATATATATTAAATCTAACTATTAATTGAAACCATAGTCTTAAAAATTTATTTCCTGTTAGTTTCTCCTAAGTGATTATAGTGAATTTTTTATGCTAAATAATTTTTAATATCATTTTCTTGGTTGAAATTAACCATTGTATGCTCCATTATCTAAACGAAATTGAATTATAATCATTTCCTTGGTTCAAATTAACCATTTTCTTGTTCAAATTGACCATTGTATATCATTTTATTGGTTCAAATCTAGTGATTGATATTTTAGTTATTTGGCCTCTTAAAAAACGACCATACGTGCCATTTTACTATAACGGAAGTCATACAATTTTGGTTGAGCTTTTAAAATTGTAGGCAAACATCTCCTCTTCATTTTCACATTTTTCTTACGTACATTTTTTTGTTGAGCTTTAAAATGTTAGGCAAACATCTCTTCAATTTCACATCACCAACACCCACCCATTTCAAGTTGAGCTTTTAAATTTTAGGCAAACATCTCTTCAATTTCATGTAGCTTTTAAATTTTGGTCAAACATCTCCTCAATTTCAATCTTCTGCAACCCCCACCCAACGTATATAATCTTGAATTACAAAGCAAGTAATAACTCAAATAAAATTTAACAATATAATTAAACTTAAACTAATTCAAAAATAAATCTACATTGACAAACACATGAAATAACTAAGAAAGTAAAAAAAAAAAAAATCATTAAAAATCATTTATAAATTATATTGATCGCACTGCAAGAAAACACTTCAATTCCAACAAAAAATTCCAACGGCAAAAATTTCCGTGGAAATTCCAATGAATATTTCAACAAACTTAATTTTATGTTGGAATAAGTGTTGGATGGTTGAAGAATTCCAACGAATTTTTTCCGTTGGAATAGCTGTAGGAATTTATTTCTATAGGATTTTCCGTTGGATTTTAGCTATTCCAACGGCCATTTTTCCCACGAATTTTTATACGTTGGAATATCCGTTGGAATAGTTATTCCAATGGAAAATATAAAGAATTCCAACAAAAAATTTCCGTTGGAATGTAAGAGTTTTTTGTAGTGTCGGTATTAATCTATAAATAAACTATTCATCAAATATTAGCAGCACCATTAAAAAAAAAAAAAAAAAGCTATGCTCAACCCTAGTAAAAAATCCACTAAAAATAAGCTAGGTAGGATCGCCTACTTAGATGACAATTGGCCACTATTGATAAAGCCATTCAACGAAGTCGCTAAGGTAGCTCAATATATGGGTCGGGTTAATTGGATGGTTTGGAGGTCGTACTCTTTCAATAGCTCAGTGAGATAAGGAGACCTCATGGGCCACAAGTTAGGAGAATGTAGGTCTTGGTTTGACCTTTCAATAGCTCAGTGAGATAAGGAGACCTCATGGGCCACAAGTTAGGAGAATGTAGGTCTTGGTTTGACCTCATATCTCTTAGGTCGTAAGAAATAAAGTTGTGGTTGGGACCTGGTTTGAGTTAATAGTAGTTGGGTCACGAGGTTGGGATTGAAACCTAAGGATTTGAGTGTAGTATGGTAAGAGGAAAAAAGAATCCTTCATGGATGAAAAGTATATCTTGCTAAAGGATATCAAATCTTAAGAGACGTCATAAGCTAGGAAAGTTGATTTGGGTAAATCTCTTTCCTAACTATGACTCTTTTGAACATCAAGGCACCATAGTACATTAGGGTGGCTAGGTTATATTCTACATACATCATATATTTTAACATCAAGGCACCCTAGTACATTAGGGTGGCTATGACTCTTTTGAACATCAAGGCACCCTAGTACATTAGGGTGGCTAGCTTATTATCTTTGTTCGCCTATATTTTGTTCCCCGGCAACGACGCCAAAAAATTGTTCGCCTATATTTTTAAAGCTCGACCGCAAGTGTACGACTTCGCTCTTAGTATGTGGCAAGCAAGATTGTATCTCAAGATACCAAATAATTACTATATCACTACAAGATTATGATAGTGTCAACTTTATTTAGACGATCGAATATGAGATGGATTAACTAAACTAAGAAAAATAAATCAAAGCAAATAAAGCAATAACAATGAATAAACTAAAGAACACGTAAGATAAATTTATGGGAATGAGGGATTCTAAAACTGTGGGTTCAATTAACAGTTAGGATTCTTCAGAAATATCACAACTAAATATTTTCTTTATCTACCCTATAAGAAGATCACAAATTTAGCATATCGTTCCTCTCGAGATCGATAAAACCGTAGATTAAATCACATGTATTAGTGTCTCCACTAAACACATGCAATTCAACTCCAAATAGATTAAAAGATCTAAAATCCTCACAATTACCTACTAATCTCTCGATTCAAGCAAGTAATTTGTGCCAAATATTAAAGACCTAATAATGAACTCATTTCTCGAATTATGAACAATATTGTCAAACATGTAAAAGAATTGATCAAGTTCTAAACATGAATAAGAACAAAATACTTGAATAGGGTTCAAAAGAAAAACACTTAATTATAAATAAATAATCTAAATCCCAACATATTAATCTACTATCAAGTCTTAGAATCTATAAATCTAGCCACTCATGTTCGAATTCAAATACATAGACATATTAGAAATCGACATGATCAATAAAAGTTCAAGAGGAAAGAAGAAATAAAAACTAGGAATCTCATCAATCTTTCAATCTCCTTGATCCTTTTGTAGTTGATCTTCTTTTTGCTCCTCAATTGCTTCTCTTGTGTGTTCTAGAGCTCTTCTCCTTGCGTATTCACGTTCCTCCCTTCAAAATAAGGTAAATATGCCTTTTTATATGTCCAAAACCCTTCTCTTATCCAAAAAGGCAAGCTTTAAAAATCTATCTGCGCACGCGACACGGCCAGTATACCCGTGTCGCCGTCCGTGTCACTGCTCGGGTCAGGTCCCTGAGCTTCGAATTTTTTCTGTTGAGGTCACACGGCCTCTGACACGGGCATGGTGCCCGTGTCAGTGCCCGTGTCAATTATATTTTTCCATTTTTCTCATTCGTGCATCAATCTTTCATCATCCCGGGGTTCCTAGGTACTCACCATGCGCCTCCAAAGCCAAAAGCTCTACAAATATATGGAAAATATCTACAAAACAAGCACGTGTAATACCTTTCCAACAAATAGAGAATTAAAGCACAAATATGCAATTTATACACCAATAATGCAATGAAAAAACTCTAGATACTATATAATATAGTGTAAAATCACACATGAACAATTTTACTGATTGATCTCACGAGCAAGTATTGGCAAGAGCATTGAAGATTTTCCGTCGGGAACCCCTCAGAGTATTGCATGTTACCGGAGCTCATGGTCGACATTCGTTTGTTGTTTTTCTGGTTCAACCTGATCCAAGGAAAATTTTCGTATTAATTTGGCGTCATCTGTGGGAAGATCTTAGTCATTTTATAGACTACAAGGGACTAATCAGTTTTTCACAAGAAGTTTTTTCATAGGTTCGGAGATCATGAATAGAGAGAGCTCTAAGAAAAAATTACTAAGGAAATAGAGGAAACATGGGTATTGCGAATTCTTTTTAGTGTGGGCTCTGCGCCAGGTTGGTAGAAGCAAACCAAGCCCAGTGTACCCTTTTTGAGATTAAGCACTGCCTTTACCCGGATGTTTAGTACATCAGAATAACCACCAATGAGAAAGTAGCCTCTAGTCGTACACAGGGGAACAAGTGTTGGGTTCTGTGAGAAACGCTATCCGTGTGCACATTCAAATCTATTAAAATTAAATCCAAACATAGTGGAAGCTATTGTTAGGATCAAGACTTACAGTTTGAAAATTTTATTCGACCTTGAGATGTTTATAATTTTCATGGATGGAAATCGTCTGAGCCTCTTTGAGTCACCCAAAGTCGTTGGAATCCTGTCGGACCATCGTCACTCTTTTGGTGATCACCAAACCTCAGTGGTGGTCCTGGACCTCGCTGGTGTGCGTTGCTAGTGGCCTGGCTGTGTTGGTGGCCAAGCATACTCGAGTCTGTACGTTGTCGCCGAGGCTCGTATTTTCTTGTCGCACTATCGTCGAGGCTCACGATGCGGGGATGCTAGGACACATAGATCACGCTCAAGATGGTATGCGAGCCACGTTGTTTGTGCACTGGGACACTGGACATCGCGTTATCTACATGCATCAGATGTTGCGTGGTGGCGTTGGGGCGTTGTGCGGGTTGTGCGTTGTCTACCTGCGCGGGTCACGTGCGGTGTCACGTGGGAAATCGGCCACGGCGCGTGGGGCAACGGCTTGTGATTCAGAGCACACCGGTAGATGAGTCTTCCTCTGGTGGTCATGCTCTTCAAGTTTCGTGTTCGTCTAAGGTACTGCAAGGACATATATATTTTCTGGGATGCACATATATATTTTCTGGGATGCGAATACAAGAACTCAGAATCTTCTATTGTATGAACAAATACATGCTTCGATTCATCGTGGTGGCTCATTGAATCTCCCAAAGCCTCACAATTTTTATCTCTTAAGACCTCTCAGTTTTATCTGAATTTTCTAAAGAGAAGAGAACTCGTTCTTCTTCTCATTAATTACACGATTGGAATGTATTTATAGGCTTCAATAAGGACCCTAAGGAGGTGCTAAATATGAGCTCCCTAGTATAAACCTAATTGTGAGTTAAGCCCAGTCTGCTCGTAATCAAATAATATTAAATATCACTATAAAAATATTACTGAACTCTCCAATAACTAGTCTCTCGGCTAATTGCTCGATTTACCTTTCCATATTTGAGATCTAATGTCCACTGATTAATTTAACTGCTGATAATCTAATTAATAAACTTTGTGGTCCGAAATTAGTACCACTTAATTCTGTATTATTATGTCAGAAACTAATCTGTCGGCCGGCTTGACATAATAATCTTTCTTGAGCTCATTTCGGAGCTGTCATCAACCCGAAAGATCGAGACACGTTGACCGTAAACAATTTCTATGTAAATCATACACTCAAATTATTTACCAAAGTGTCGAGTATGTCGACCTACCAGAATAGGTCTCACTCTTGTATATCAAATAAATAAGTATCGAATGCATATGCCTATTTTCATTGTCTTACGGGTTAAGAGTACGCACCAAGTACTGAGGTCTATATTATTTACTTGGTCAGTATAAAATAATCTTATCATTCATAGGTCCGTCTAATACATCTGAGATGTACTAGTGTAATTATTAGTCAAAGACCTACTAATTTAAAATCACACAATAGTCTTTCACGACAATTAGTTCAATTTCGTCTGGGTTGTGAAGAAATATTTATATGTTACAAGGCACCGATAATGTGATCTTTCTATTCGACAAGTCAAACCATATTATCTACAATTTAATATAAAGGAACTATGTTCTTATAAATAAACAAACTAACACACTTGACTAAAAACACACATTTCATTCAAAATGGAATTGGGAGTAATCCCAAAGTCAAGCTTCTACAGTATACTCCAAAAGTCTCCCATTTATACTTTAAAGCTCCAGGCTTTTCTAAGTATACACTATTTCAATCTTTCTTTTCAAGGAACTGTTGTACTAAATGTCATACATTGACTCTCAATCCCTCAACATGGCTATCATATGCTTTCGCCAAAAGCCACTTGGAAAAGGAACTATGTGGTCGTCTACAGACATAACTAGACGATAAAATATCCACCCCTTTGCGATTATTTGCAATGAGCCGTACTTGCTCTATGCGCTTACTTGCTTTATGAACTTGTGATTTCTTTATGTTTGCAACTGCTCTTGTTGTAGCACAAATTGTTATTTTTACCGAGTATCGAATCGAAAGATTCGTTCCCCGGGTCGATCTCACGAGAAAGGCGGTTCGGAATTAAGCTTTGGTATTGATAGTACATAAAAGCAAAATAAATCCTAAACACTGTAATCAGATGTAGTGGGAATGAATTACCAACAAAGAAATAATATAAAAACAATAATCTACCTAAAAATATGAACGGAACAAAGATGGAGAAGCTAGGGAATCGGGGATAATCAATTCAAGTTCTATTTGTAAACCGGGACATTAATTGTTATATTCTAGATTGATGCTCTCACTTAAACATCTAGCGGTTCGCTCCCAATAACTCTTCGTAACAAAGGATTGAACATAGACGAGTGAGCTCGAGCATACAATACACGCCAATTATCCCAATCCCAATAATTTTTCGTAACAAGGGACGGGTTACCGATGAGCACGTATTTCAATTAAAAATATATAGACTATTTAGTTATAAAATTATCTGCCTCATGCGATTATCTACCTCATGCGAGTCTAGGTCTACGACTTCTCCCCTTTCGGTTCTAGAAGTCGTAAATTCAATTAGAAGGTTATTAATCAACTAATCAAGTAGAATTGACAAACCCTAACTCGACTAATCAACAATTGTTACCAATTGCAAGATCGAAGTGTCACTCTTCGATTATATCAATTAATCGAGCAAGATTACATCAATTCCGAATTAAATCAACCTACACAAGAACGAACAATTCAAGCCCGAAAGATGCACGTTAAACATGAACGATCATTCCCCTATCCCTAGCAATCGGAATTAGCTAAGCATATTGAATTCAACACAATAAATCAATTCTCCCAATTCAACCATTATTCATGAATTAAACAAGAGAGAAAAGAAACTTACAAATAATCTCAATTTCACGTGTTGAAGACGAATTACAAGCTTAATCCGAAGAAGAAGGAGAAAAAATGGAGAATAAAGATGAAAAGAAGAAGAAAAATGGAGAAGAAGAAAAGAAAGAGAAAAAAAGTGTTCGTGAATTTTCTCGGGACCTAGGGCTTTCACTCGGTCGAGAGAGGTGTTTCTGTCGAGTCCCGATGCAATTATATATAGGAGATCCAGTTTCGCACCGTGCTGGAGTGGCCGCCCACGAGAAGGTGATGTGTCGCGTCGTGGTGAGCTTCGCCGCTGAAGAGTACACTATCGCGCCGCGGAGGAGTACACTGTCGCGCCGCGGCGCGGTAAGCCTGGGAGTCTCTGTCTGGGTCGTGGTGTGCATCGCAGCACGGCACGCGCGCGACGCTGGGCAGGCTGCACTACTTCACATTTTGGAGTAGTTCGGGATCGTCGGGTATCAGAATTCGATTCCAATTTTTTCTGTGCATTGACAACGAACTCCTCTACCTAATTACGCTTATCCGACTAATTTTCGCCTGAAATACGGTCCTCCCGAGGCTTCCGACCTATACACCATAAACAAAGAAAAATCATAAAATATACGAAAAACACAAAGAAAACCGAAACATAGCAAAACACACAATAAACTAAAAAACGAACCAAAAACCATCTAAAAGACCTAATATGGGGAAAAAAGAAAGGAAATATAACAAGGAAAAATGCAACAAAAATGGGACAAACAACTCCCCCACACTAAAACTTTTGTTCAGCCTGAACAAA
>CACSLK010034169.1:2526-18579 GCA_902706635.1 Striga hermonthica | reverse complement strand
TGGTACACTTTTAAGAAAGTCGAGGAAAATAAGGGTAAATAGGGGCAAGTACGAAATATGTAAGCAACATCTCCAGAAAGACTTGTTTTCGAACACGGCACCATTAATCGAGGTTGATAACATTATATTTATCGCCCCATCGTGTTTTGAAGCAAAATGGTACACGATTAAGAAAGTCGAGAAAAATAAGGGAAAATAGGGGCAAATACGAAAAATGTAAGTAATGTCTCCAGAAAGACTTGTTTTCGAACACGACACCATTATTTGATGTGAATAACATTATTTATCGCCCCATCGTGTTTTGAATCAAAACGGTACACTTTTAAGAAAGTCGAGGAAAATAAGGGTAAATAGGGGCAAGTACGAAAAATGTAAGCAACGTCTACGGAAAGACTTGTTTTCGAACACGACATCATTATTTGATGTGGATAACATATATTTATTGTCCCCATCGTATTTTGAAACAAAATGGTACACGTTTAAGAAAGTCGAGAAAAATAAGAGTAAATAGGGGCAAGTACGAAAATACAAGCAACGTCTCTGGAAAGACTTATTTTCGAACACGACACCGTTATCTGATGTGGATAACAGATATTTATCGCCGCATTGTGTTTTGATGCAAAATCGTACACGTTTAAGAAAGTCGAGGAAAATAAGGGTAAATACAGGCAAGTACAAAAATGTAAGCAACGTCTCCAGAAAGACTTGTTTTCGAACACGACACCATTATTTGATGTGGATAACATATATTTGTCGCCCAATCGTTCTTTGAAGCAAAATGGTACTTTTTAAGAAAGTCGAGGAAAATAAGGGTAAATAGGGGCAAGTACGAAAATGTAAGCAACGTCTCCAGAAAGACTTGTTTTCTAATACGGCACCATTATTTGATGTGGATATATTTATCGCCCCATCGTGTTTTGATGCATAATGATACACGTTTAAGAAAGTCGAGGAAAATAAGGGTAAACAGGGGCAAGTACGAAAATGTAAGCAACATCTCCGGAAAGACTTGTTTCCGAACACGACACCATTATTTGATGTGGATACCATATATTTTTCGGCCCATCGTATTTTGAAACAAAATGGTACACGTTTAAGAAAGCTGAGAAAAATAAGCGTAAATAGGGGCAAGTACGAAAATGTAAGCAACGTCTTCGGAAAGACTTGTTTTCGAACAAGGCACCATTATTTGATGTGGATATATTTATCGCCCCATCGTGTTTTGAAGCAAAACGGTACACTTTTAAGAAAGTCGAGGAAAATAAGGGTAAATAGGGGCAAGTACGAAAAATGTAAGCAACGTCTCCGGAAAGACTTGTTTTCGAACACGGCACCATTATTTGATGTGGATAACATATATTTATCGCCCCATTGTATTTTTAAGCAATATGGTACACGTTTAAGAAAGTCGAGGAAAAATAAAGGTAGATAGGGGCAAGTACGAAAATGTAAGCAACGTCTCCGGAAAGACTTGTTTTTGAACACGGCACCATTATTTGATGTGGATAACATATATTTATCGCCCGATCGTGTTTTGAAGCAAAATGGTATACGTTTAAGAAAGTCGAGAAAAATTAGGGTAAATAAGGGCAAATACGAAATGTAAGCAACGTCTCCGAAAAGACTTGTTTTCGAACACGACACCATTATTTGATGTGGATAACATATATTTATCACCTCATCGTGTTTTGAAGCAAAATAGTCACGGTTAAGAAATTCTAGGAAAATAAGGGTAAATAGGGCCAAGTACGAAAAATGTAAGCTACGTCTCCGGAAAGACTTATTTTCGAACACGGCACCATTATTTGATATGGATAACATATATTTATCGCCCCATCGTATTTTGAAGTAAAATGGTACGCGTTTAAGAAAGTCGAAGAAAATAAGGATAAATAGGGCAAATACAAAAATGTAAGCAACGTCACCGAAAAGACTTGTTATCGAACACGACACCATTATTTGATGTGGATAAAATATATTTATCGCCCCATCGTGTTTTGAAGCAAAATGGTACACGTTTAAGAAAGTCGAGGAAAATAAGGGTAAATAGGGGCAAGTACGAATAATGTAAGCAACGTCTCCGGAAAGACTTGTTTTCGAACACGACACCATTATTTGATGTGGATAACATATATTTATCGCCCCATCGTGTTTTGAATCAAAACGGTACATTTTTAAGAAAGTCGAGAAAAATAAAGGTAAATAGGGGCAAGTACGAAAATACAAACAACGTCTCCAGAAAGACTTATTTTTGAACACGACACCATTATTTGATGTGGATAACATATATTTATCGCCCCATCGTGTTTTGAAGCAAAATGGTACACGTTTAAGGAAGTCAAGGAAAAGTGTTGTAAATATATTTTAACCGGAGTAGAATCCAAAGATTCGACACCGGGTCGTATCACGAGGAAGGTTAGCCGGATTATTCTATGCGAATATTCAATCACACGAAATAATGAAAAAGTCCTAAACACTCTAATTCGATTGATTTGGTTTAATATTACCAACTACGAATTGAAAAGCAAGTAATTGGAAAAACTAGACAAAACTAGGAATCACAAGTTCAAACTCAAATAATTATAAAGGAGCTAGGGTATCGGGGTCAATCAATCCCGGTTCTCAATGCACTCAACGAGCAAACAAAAGCTCGGTTAAAGGCCTCACAAAACTATTCATCTAGAGATCTATCCTCAATAACTTTTCGTAACAAGAGGATAGACATAAACGAGTAATTCCTGAGACAATCAACACATAAGCAATACTATTACGAACAAGCTTACTCCTAACGAGCCTAGATTGAACGGTTTCTCTCTTTTCAGTTATAAAATCGATTAATTAGATTAAGATGGTGATCCAACATCAAAACCCTAGGCTAAGCACAACTCGAGAGGATAGAGCAATTATCATGCATATGAACAAAATCGAACCGGAATGATCTTCCCCTAACCCTAGCTAATGGATTTAGCTACTCACCATGCATTCAACATCAGCAAACATAATAATCAAAGCCATTCAATCAATAATAAAACCAAATGAAAGCTTACGATTGAATAATCCAATGTCGAAAACGAATGCAAACCGAATCCTAAAGTCGAATCCCAGAGTTTTCCTCTCCAAGATCGAATCACAAGATCAGAAACAAGAGAAAATTTGAGTTTTTGGGTGAAAATCCCTAGAGAGTTCGAAACCTAGATCTAAAAACGAATGCCTCCTTCAAAATAAAATACTGATATTTTAAATTCTGAAAACGCGCGCTCCGCGGCCGCGAGTTTTTGCCTCTGTACGCCGGTTCGTAATTCTCGACCTCTCCGCGGCCGCGGTGAAGAAATCTGGGCGCCTGGTGTGATTTGTTCACCGCGGCCGCGGGAACGCTGTCGCGGGCCGCGGTGAATGATTTCTGTGACGTGGTTGTGACTTCCGGTATCGTATCCATGCATTCAGACTCGGAATTGGATTCCGTCTTTTCCTACTCGACCCCAACTCATCCGTCTAGATAATTATCCTCGCATGGTCACTTCCCAATCGAACTACCTATCCTGCACATCACCACCGACAAGAAAAACGCAGAAAACCGGGGAAAAGAAACAAGAAAAACCAAAAACGAACAGAATAAAGAAAGTGCAAGACACGACACAATTCGGACCAAGAATCAAAGAAAATAACCTAGAATGGGGAAAAAGAAATGCAAAATAAACAACGAAAACACGACAAAAATGGAATGAACAACTCCCCCACACTAAATCCATTGTTCGTCCTGAACAATAAAAAGAAAAGAAAAAGCAATAAAACAAGCAAAAGAGAGTGGACACCGGTTTCAAACGAGAAAAGTCTCAGATTGATCAACTAAGTTAAAAAGAATTCCAATGATCTCGAGAACACACCTCAACAATGAACTCAATCACATGATAACACAAACTCTCCAGAATGGAGATATGATATAATGCCTCACTCATTTTCTTGCAAAAATAAAAGATGGAGCACTCAAATTGTTCGTCAGCCAAATCGATCATACGCTTGCCTATCATCTAACCACTACTCTAAATCAATCAAATCAATGAGACAGTGAATCAAAAGGACTTTTATGGACGTAATGTAGGCTTAATGGGTCGGGTAAGATAAATGTAGGTCAAGTGGCTCAAATATAGCATATAACACAACTCATCACTTCAACCATAATCAACAGCTCCGCCGGTATTAACCGGTCCTCCATCCTTCACCAAAACCAAGACACTTCCACATTATTATCTTTTTTTTTTTTTTTTAGAAAACCTTATGGACATCTTATCTAGGTTTAGCCATCGGGTTTTCTGCCCGAGTCTCCTAGACCGGTTTCCCGTACTCATTGCTCGTGACCGGTAATCGAACGGTTGGAGCACTTAGAGTATAATCCGTTAGGTTTTTCTTTTTTTTTTTATGAGAACTTCGATAATCAACACCCTCACAACTTCGACACGATCCACTTCCCAAACATTATCAACAGGGGTCAACAACGAAAATAAGAAGTAAGGCTCAAAGGGGGTGACTAGCGAAAATTATTTTCGAAAGAAGAAAGAGGATATACAAATAGCAAAGAATGCCTTTATCATGTTCACCTATCACAAATCCAATCAACTTATTTCATAGCAGACTCAAGGCAAGTTCTGATTTGTTCAACATTTAGACCAATATCGCACAAGAAATGAAAAATGGCTCAAATCTCACCGGGTATATATATATGCGTGTTAATCAAAGCAATCGAGCCACAAATCAAAATATGCCACTCAAGATCATCATCACAACTTCTCAACGTCATTAAACAATCATAAACCAGTCTCGATATTCACCAATGTCCAACTCAAAAAACACATAAACCTAAACTAGACTGGTCCACCAACAAGAGAAAGAAATAAAATCAACCCTAAAAAGAAAAACTAGACAGGTTTACCACATAGTCACGCAAGCACGTAAAACTCCCCCACACTTAAAATCAGACAATGTCCCCATTGTCGATTCGCAGTGAAAGAGAGTAGACCATATAGTTAACCGACACGAAAAGAGCAAACTATACAAAAATAAAAGAGAAAAGGGAAAAGAAAACATACTAACCACAGTGACAAGTCACTGTGCGTTCGGTGGTGGCGGTGGTGGGTAGGGCTGACTGGGTCCCGAGCCCCACTGGGTATCCCACTGGGTGAACCGCTGATCCCAGCCGTCCAATCTCACATCCTGCTGATCCTGCCGCTCTCGAATCGACCGGAGACTATCACTGAAGCCATCGAAACGCGTGTCCATCTGAGTCCAGTGGGTCTGCTGCTGGGTCTCCCAATGATCCCACTGGGTCTTCTGTTGGGTTTCCCAGTCGGTCCACTGTGTCGCTTGTTGGGTCTCCCAGCCGGTCCACTGGGTGGTATGACGGCTCTCGAAACTGTCCAGTCGGGAGTCCTGGGCATCAAAGCGGTCGTGGATGGAACGGATATCAGCCGTGTACTGCGTCTGGAAGGCGGTCCACCATCCCGGTGGCTGCCGAGGAGGGACCTCTGGCTGTGGGTTCGGGGCCGGTGTCCACACGGGTGGAGGTGGGACGAAATGGTCGTGATCGATGTGCATCTGGTCATGCTCGTCGCCTCCCGTCTGCTGTCGAGATGGCCCTGCCTGGTCTGGGTTTGACGCGCTCTGCTGGAGCTGCTGGAGCTTCCTGAAGTAGGTCGTGTAGGCCTTGCGCTTCGTGTACTCTTGAGGGGTGGTCCGGCTTTTGATGAGGTCGGACGACTTGAGCTCGTGCTCATTGATGCAACGCATCTCTGACTTGTCTTTGGACCAGTCAAGTCTGTAGTCCTGCAGATCAACGTCGAAATGCTTGGCCAGCGCGGTAACGAAATGTCCAAGTGCTGGTGTCCCACGCTGACTGAGTGCGATATCCTCCAAGGAGTTCTGGAGGAAGGTCATAGAGCACACCGACACACCGGCTCGCATCGCCCAGAGAAGGAAAAGTTCGATCTCGCTCAATTTATTCGCTTCTTTCTTCCCGGAAATATTGTAACAAATGAACTTGTGCACGACCGCAGTGGCTAAGTCTTCGATTAGGCCGTTGGGCATGCCGGCGGAATCCCACTTCGTGTGCGGGGAAAGTTCGGCCCAACACTTATGAGCGTCGAAATCAAGGGACTTGTGTCTCGTCCCGGAGAAGTTGAAGCCACACACTCTCTTCATAACCGCGTTGTCCACCATGTACTCCTTCCCCCAAAACCGACAAGTAAATACTCGTTCCCATCGGCGAGTACAAAGGAGCTGAAAAACTCAAGCATTAGGCCTCGAAACGACGGCTCTTCGAGCTTGGCATACTCGGTAAGGTTGAGAACTTTGAGGTACTTCATCACGTCCTCGAGAATGCCTAAGTCATTCAAAAGATTCCAGTCCACCGCCTTAGGCCGCACCACCTCTTTTTGCGAGAGGCGGGAGTACGTCTCTCCTTCTATCCGAGAATAAATCGAGAAAGGGGCACCGAATTGGTCCGAGAGATCATCGTCCAAAAGAGCTTGTCGTGAGGAGGATTCGGTCACTTTACGCTTCTTAGTCGGGTCGGCTTGAGTGGTCTTCTTTTTTCCCATTAAAAAAGTTGAAGTTTCGTTCGGGCAATTCGTCGAACACCTTGAGTGCACAGCAGTACAAAGGATAATAACACAACTCATCACTTCAACCATAATCAACAGCTCCGCCGGTATTAACCGGTCCTCCATCCTTCACCAAAACCAACACACTTCCACATTATTATCTTTTTTTTTTATTGTTCGGGACGAACAATGGATTTAGTGTGGGGGAGTTGTTCGTTCCATTTTTGTCGTGTTTTCCTTGTTTATTTTGCATTTATTTTTCCCCATTCTAGGTTATTTTCTTTGATTTTTTGGTCCGAATTGTGTCGTGTCTTGCACTTTCTTTATTCTGTTCGTTTTTTGTTTTTCTTGTTTCTTTTCCCCAGTTTTCTGCGCTTTTCTTGTCGGTGGTGATGTGCAGGATAGGTAGTTCGATTGGGAAGTGACCATGCGAGGATAATTATCTAGACGGATGAGTTGGGGTCGAGTAGGAAAAGACGGAATCCAATTCCGAGTCTGAATGCATGGATACGAGCCCGGAAATCACAGCCACGTCACAGAAATCATTCACCGTGGCCCGCGACAGCGTTCCCGCGGCCGCGGTGAACAAATCACACCAGGCGCCCAGTTTTCTTCACCGCGGCCGCGGAGAGGTCGAGA
This sequence comes from Striga hermonthica, assembly GCA_902706635.1. Classification (NCBI taxonomy): domain Eukaryota; kingdom Viridiplantae; phylum Streptophyta; class Magnoliopsida; order Lamiales; family Orobanchaceae; genus Striga; species Striga hermonthica. The sequence continues at coordinate 11,347 of CACSLK010034169.1, read as the reverse complement.
ATTACGAACCGGCGTACAGAGGCAAAAACTCGCGGCCGCGGGACATGTCGCGGCCGCGGGACATGTCGCGGCCGCGGACCGTCCCTTCACCGCGGCCGCGGGACATGTCGCGGCCGCGGAGCGCGCGTTCTCAGAATTTAAAATAGCAGTTTTTTATTTTGAAGGAGGTATTCGTTTTTGGATCTAGGTTTCGAACTCTCTAGGGATTTTCACCCAAAAACTCAAATTTTCTCTTGTTTCTGATCTTGTGATTCGATCTTGGAGAGAAAAACTCCGAGATTCGACTTTAGGATTCGGTTTGCTTTTGTTTTCGACATTGGATTATTCAATCGTAAGCTTTCATTTGGTTTTATTATTGATTGAATGGCTTTGATTATTATGTTTGCTGATGTTGAATGCATGATGAGTAGCTAAATCCATTAGCTAGGGTTAGGGGAAGATCATTTCGGTTCGATTTTGTTCATATGCATAATAATTGCTCTATCCTCCCGAGTTGTGCTTAGCCTAGGGTTTTGATGTTTGATCACCATCTTAATCTAATTAATCGATTTTATAACTGACAAGGGAGAAATCGTTCGATCTAGGCTCGTTAGGAGTAAGCTTGTTCATAATAGTATTGCTTATGTGTTGATTGTCTCAAGAATTACTCGTTTATGTCTATCCTCTTGTTATGAAAAGTTATTGAGGATAGATCTCTAGATGAATAGTTTTGTGAGGCCTTTAACCGAGCTTTTGTTTGCTCGTTGAGTGCATTGAGAACCGGAATTGATTGACCCCGATACACAACAGTACAAAGGATACTCGGTTTAATGCCGGGAGCTCGACATAATTTCTCGATAACGCATAAATAGGGTCGCCGAGACTGACGGTCTCGACATGCCTCTTTCCAAACTCTCCATCATAATATGGTTTCACTCTCTGCCCGTTAACCAAGAATAAATCGTTGTTTGCCGGATTACGCAAACGGACAGCTCCAAATGACAACACTTCATCAACAATATACGGCCCACTCCAACGGGACTTGAGTTTTCCAGGAAAAAGACGAAGGCGAGAATTAAAGAGAAGTACCTTCATCCCGGGCTCGAGGTTCTTTCGAACAAGAGTGGCATCATGAAGCCTTTTTGTCCTCTCCTTGTAGATTTTGGAATTCTCGTAGGCTTCGTTTCTCCATTCTTCTAATTCCGAGAGTTGCAGCATCCTTTCTCGTCCGGCAGCATCAAGATCGAAATTCATCTTTTTGATTGCCCAAAATGCCTTGTGTTCGATCTCAACTGGCAAATGGCATGATTTCCCGTAGACTAGCCGGAACGGGCTCATCCCCAATACTCTCTTGTATGCCGTCCTTTGGGCCCAGAGTGCATCATCGAGCCTACTCGGCCAATCCTTCCTAGACGAATTCACCGTCTTCTCAAGAATAGTCTTAATCTGCTTGTTGCTCGTTTCTGCTTTCCCCGACGTCTGCGGATGGTATGGGGTGGCCACCTTATGCGAAATTCAGTATTTCTTCATCAACTTCTCAAAAATCCGGTTGCAGAAGTGTTTGCCTCCATCGCTCACAATGGCACGTGGAAATCCAAACCTGCTCAAGATATTTCCTCGCAAAAACTTAATAACCACATTAGCATCACATGTCCGTGTGGGGATAGCCTCGACCCACTTGGACACGTAATCTACAGCAAGGAGGATATATTCGAAACCAAAAGATTTGGGAAACGGTCCCATGAAATCAATGCCCCAAACATCAAAAATCTCAACTTGCAAATTGTTCACAAGGGGCATTTCATTTCTAGAACCAATGTTCCCAATTCTTTGACATCGGTCACACGATTTACAAAAATTATGAGCATCCTTAAAAAGGGTTGGCCAGAATAAACCTGATTGGAGAACCTTGAAGGCGGTCTTGCGACCTCCAAAATGTCCTCCACAATTGAACACGTGGCAAAAAGCGAGAACATCTGCTTGTTCGTCCTCGGGTACACACCTCCGAAGGATTTCATCTTTTCCCATCTTGAAAAGGAATGGGTCGTCCCAAAAATAGCTCCTGCACATCAAAACAAACCGTTTCCTCTCTTGGGAAGAGAGGTTAGCCAACAAAACACCATCTGACAAATAGTTGACAATATCAGCATACCAAGGGACACTAGACACTTCACTCGCATGCTCATATGGGAAGTCATCATTTATACCAGCATGTTCATGCAATGCAAGAGAAGGTTCAGAAGGGACAATACGAGACAAGTGATCAGCAACAACATTTTCACACCCTTTTCTATCTCTAATCTCTACATCAAACTCTTGTAAAAGAAGAATCCACCGAATAAGCCTAGGTTTCGATTGAGTTTTACTCAAAAGATACCTAAGGGCTGCATGGTCTGAATGCACAATAACTTTAGATCCTAAGATATAAGGCCTAAATTTTTCAAGAGAAAACACAACAGCCAAGAGTTCTTTCTCAGTGGTAGTATAATTCAATTGGGCACCATTGAGAGTCAAACTAGCATAATAAATCACACGAAGCAATTTATCAACTCGTTGGCCCAAAACGGCCCCCACAGCAAGGTTTGATGCATCACACATAATTTCGAAAGGAAAGGACCAATCAGGTGCAATCACAATGGGTGCAGTCACAAGCTTATTTTTTAACTTATCAAAGGCATCTACACATGCATGATCAAATACGAAAGGCACATCATTAGCAAGCAAGTGACACAAAGGCTGACTAATTTTTGAAAAGTCCCTAATAAATCGTCTATAAAAGCCAGCATGCCCTAAGAAACTCTTAACACCTTTTACATTCACAGGCGGGGGAAGTTTTTCAATAACATCCACTTTTACTTTATCAACCTCAATCCCCCGACTTGACACTACATGACCAAGCACGACTCCACTAGTCACCATAAAGTGACTTTTCTCCCAACTCAACATTAAATTCGACTCAATGCATCTTTCAAGAACTCGAGTTAACTTATGCAAACAATCAGAAAAAGAGGTACCAAAGATTGAGAAGTCATCCATGAATACCTGCAAGCAGTCCTCGAGCATATCAGAGAAGATGGAAAACATGCACCGTTGGAAGGTCCCGGGTGCATTGCATAGGCCGAAAGGCATACGTCTGAAGGCAAACGTGCCGAATGGGCACGTGAAAGTCGTCTTGGGTTGATCCTCCGGAGCTATGGCCACTTGGTAGTAGCCTGAGAGTCCATCGAGGAAGCAATAGAACTGGTGGCCGGAGAGTCGGTCGAGAATCTGATCAATGAATGGCAACGGGAAATGGTCTTTCTTGGTTACGGCGTTGAGTCGTCTGTAGTCAATGCACATCCTCCACCCGGTGGTAATACGGGTAGGAACCATCTCCTTTCTCTCATTCTCAATCACCGTAATGCCTCCCTTCTTGGGCACCACATGAATGGGGCTCACCCACTCACTATCTCCCACCGGATAAATGAGGCCCTCGGAGTAAAGTTTCAGCACCTCCTTCTTTACTACCTCCATCATGTTCGGGTTGAGCCTCCGTTGGCTATCCCGAAATGGCTTGGCTCCTTCCTCCAAAACAATTCGATGCATGCAAGTAGAAGGGTTGATCCCCTTTATGTCGCCAAGGCTCCAACCGATGGCCTTCTGGTTCTTCTTTAGTACCTCAATCAGTTCCTTCTCCTCTTCCCGGTTGAGCTCGGCAAAGATTATCACCGGCTTTTTCTTCTCATCATCTAGGAAGACATACTTGACGTGACGAGGTAACTCTTTTAACTCTATTGCTGGTGGGGTTATCGATCTCGGCTCTTCGACTTCCATCAACTCAATAACCGGTCCTTCTTCTTCCTCAAGTTCGGGCATCAATCTCTCTTCCAAATCTCGAACAGCTACCTCTTCCACAAATGGGTCACTCACATCTATAAAAGCACACTCTTCCACAAAGTTCACCGAGGATGCCGAGGTGGCTTCTCGGACGGAAATGGACACGGATTCACCTAGGACTGTCATGTTCAACGTCCCATTCCTTACGTCAATGAGTGTGTTGGTAGTGGCCATGAATGGTCTACCAAGAAGGATGGTGTGATCCTTCCCATTCTCTTGAACGTCCCCCACATCTAGTACCACAAAGTCTACCAGGACAATGAGTCTCTCGACACGAACAAGGACATCCTCAACTACCCCCTTGGGGTATCTGATCGAACGGTCTGCGAGCTGAAGACACATGCGAGTGGGTCTCAAATCTCCTAAACCGAGCTGCTGGAAGATAGAAAACGGCATGAGGTTGATTCCCGCTCCGAGGTCGAGCATCCCCGAAGCCTCTTTTCCATTCCCCAGAGCAATCTTTATCACGAAACCTCCGGGGTCTCGTTCCTTCTTTGGAAGATCATGTTGCATGACACTCGCTGCCTCATAAACCACCACTTTCTCCCCATCTTCGAACTTCCTCTTCTTCGTGACCAAATCTTTGAAGAACTTCACGTAAGAAGGCATGTTCTTGATCACGTCTAGGAGAGGTAAGTTGACATGGACCTTTGAGAGAATGTTGTAGAGATCTCGGAACTGTTTCTCTTGCTTCTGGTCTCGGAGTCTACTCGGAAAAGGGATGCGTGGCTTGTAAGGATTTGGAGACTTGTGAAGCAGAGGACTCTCTGCTGGTTTTCCCGAGTCGGTTTATGTGCTCTTCGTACTCTCCTCGGGTTCTTTGGGCTGGTCGGTTGATTTGGGGCCATTAGGATCGGGCATTATCACTTTGTTGTCCACTTCCTTCCCGCTCCTCAACACTGTTATTGCCTTGGCTTGCTCAGGCTGACTCGGAAGTTTTCCCTTGTCGGACTCGGCCTCCATATTCCCAACTCTCGTGGCAAGTTGGCCCACTTGCGTCTCAAGACGCTTAATGGACGAGTCCTGGTTGGTGATGAACTGAAGGATCTTGTCCAGCTTGTCATCTTGGTTCGACGAGCTCGAACCGGACTCTTGGGCTTGTTGTTGCGGTTGCTGTTGTTCTTGGTAGTTGGGACGATGGATGAAATTGGGACGAGGTTGTTGTTGCACGAAGTTTAGACGGGATTGCTGCTGGTTGAAGTTTGGGCAAGGTGGCTGGAGGGTGTTGTTGTTGTTGGACCACGAGAAGTGTGGGTGGTTTCTCCACCCGGGATTGTAAGTGTTGGAGAAGGGGTCGTTTGGTTGCCGGTTCTGATATCCTTGGAGAGCGTTGACATCAGCATATTGCTCTCCAAAATCCTGATCGAATGCCGACGGGCACACCTCTGACCGGTGCCCTTGGGCTCCACACGCCCCGCATGTATCCACAACCATGGTCTGGGCTGGCTGCATTGTCCTAGCATTCATTAGCCTCATTTGCTCCGTAAGCTCAGATATCTGATGAGCCATCATATCTTGCCTCGGAGATGCCTCATTCACCACCGCTCTCTTCCCTCGACTGCTCTTTGGGACGAGTTGGCACTCATCGTCTCAAATATCTCATACATCTCTTCGGCAGTCTTTGCACCAATGTCTCCCCCCGCAGCATTATCAACCATATATTGCAAATTCTGGTTGAGGGAGTCGTAGAAACAATTCATCAACAATCCTGGCGAAAGATTATGGTGAGGGCATTGCCGCTGGAGATCCTTAAATCGCTCCCAGGCCTCGTGAAGGGGCTCACTCGGTAGTTGGGCAAACGAGACAATCTGTGACCGGAGCTCCTGAGTATTTTGATGGGAGTAGTACCTCCCAATGAACTTCGTGTAGACTTCAGTCCAGGTAGTCAGAGATGTTGGTGCAAGTGTCATGAACCAGGCCTTGGCCCGATCTTTCAACGTCTCGGGGAAGCACCTCATCTTCAATTGATCCTCGTTCAGCCCGTTGAGAGGAAAGGTGTTGAGCACATTGTAGAACTCCCGGATGAAGTTAAGTGGATCTTCACTCGGGAGCCCATGGAATGCTGGCAGCTGGTTGTAATGAATCATCTTCAGCTCATAATTTCGTACTTGATCCGGCAAACGGATGCACGAAGTGACAGGCCCGATAACCGGCTGGGCTAAGGTTCGGAGAGTGTTACGAGGAGCTTGTTCCTGTTGGTCACCCATGTTGACGTTGCTGCCTTCTGACGATTCTGGAGAGTGCTGGTCTTTTTCTTCGGATTCCAGTGTAAGCTCGTCTAACAGCTCTCTCAGGCTCTCGCTGACTGACTTGTTGATCGGGGATAACTATTTGCGTCCACTCCTGGTACGCATACACTAAACCAACAAGAGTTACGAGCCCCAGTGATAAAAACAAAATAAAACAAGGACTAATATCTAACAAATAAAAGAAAACAAGAGAAACACTGAAACAAGAGAAATCACAAGAAATAAGAGAAACACTAAAAACAAGATGAATAGGCGCACAAAACAAACCTAAACCTTCCCCGGCAACGGGCAATTTGTTGTAAATATATTTTAACCGGAGTAGAATCCAAAGATTCGACACCGGGTCGTATCACGAGGAAGGTTAGCCGGATTATTCTATGCGAATATTCAATCACACGAAATAATGAAAAAGTCCTAAACACTCTAATTCGATTGATTTGGTTTAATATTACCAACTACGAATTGAAAAGCAAGTAATTGGAAAAACTAGACAAAACTAGGAATCACAAGTTCAAACTCAAATAATTATAAAGGAGCTAGGGTATTGGGGTTAATCAATTCCGATTCTCAATGCACTCAACGAGCAAACAAAAGCTCGGTTAAAGGCCTCACAAAACTATTCATCTAGAGATCTATCCTCAATAACTTTTCGTAGCAAGAGGATAGACATAAACGAGTAATTCTTGAGACAATCAACACATAAGCAATACTATTACGAACAAGCTTACTCCTAACGAGCCTAGATCGAACGATTTCTCCCTTTTTAGTTATAAAATCGATTAATTAGATTAAGATGGTGATCAAACATCAAAACCCTAGGCTAAGCACAACTCGAGAGGATAGAGCAATTATCATGCATATGAACAAAATCGAACTGGAATGATCTTCCCCTAACCCTAGCTAATGGATTTAGCTACTCATCATGCATTCAACATCAGCAAACATAATAATCAAAGCCATTCAATCAATAATAAAACCAAATGAAAGCTTACGATTGAATAATCCAATGTCGAAAACGAAAGCAAACCGAATCCTAAAGTCAAATCCCGGAGTTTTCCTCTCCAAGATCGAATCACAAGATCAGAAACAAGAGAAAATTTGAGTTTTTGGGTGAAAATCCCTAGAGAGTTCGAAACCTAGATCCAAAAACGAATGCCTCCTTCAAAATAAAAAACTGCTATTTTAAATTCTGAAAACGCGCGCTCCGCGGCCGCGACATGTCACGCGGCCGCGAGTTTTTGCCTTTGTACGCCGGTTCGTAATTCTCGACCTCTCCGCGGCTGCGACTTCCTCCTTCGCGGCCGCGACTTCCTCCTTCGCGGCCGCGACTTCCTCCTCCGCGGCCGCAGTGAAGAAAACTGGGCGCCTGGTGTGATTTGTTCACCGCGGCCGCGGGAACGCTGTCGCGGGCCGCGGTGAATGATTTCTGTGACGTGGCTGTGATTTCCAGGCTCGTATCCATGCATTCAGACTTGGAATTGGATTCCGTCTTTTTCTACTCGACCCCAACTCATCCGTCTAGATAATTATCCTCGCATGGTCACTTCCCAATCGAACTACCTATCCTGCACATCACCACCAACAAGAAAAACGCAGAAAACCGAGGAAAATAAACAAGAAAAACCAAAAACGAACAGAATAAAGAAAGTGCAAGACACGACACAATTCGGACCAAGAATCAAAGAAAATAACCTAGAATGGGGAAAAATAAATGCAAAATAAACAAGGAAAACACGACAAAAATGGAACGAACAAAAAGAAGGGTAAATAGTTGCAAGTACGAAAAATGTAAGCAACGTCTCCGGAAAGACTTGTTTTCGAACACGGCACCATTATTTGATGTGGATAACATATATTTATCGGCCCATCGTGTTTTGAAGCAAAAATGTACACGTTTAAGAAAGTCGAGGTAAATAAGGGTAAATAGGGGCAAGTACAAAAATGTAAGCAACGTCTCTGGAAAGACTTATTTTCGAACACGATACCATTATTTGATGTGGATAACATATATTTATCGCCCCATCGTGTTTTGATGCAAAATGGTACACGTTTAAGAAAGTCGAGGAAAATAAGGCTAAATAGGGGCAAGTGCGAAAATGTAAGCAATGTCTCCAGAAAGACTTATTTTCGAACACGACACCATTATTTGATGTGGATAATATATATTTATCACCCCATCATACTTTGAAGCAAAATGGTACTTGTTTAAGAAAGTCGCAAAAAATAAGGGTAAATAGGGGCAAGTACGAAAATGTAAGCAACGTCTCCAGAAAGACTTGTTTTCTAACACGGCACCATTATTTGATGTGGATATATTTATCGCCCCATCGTGTTTTGACGCAAAATGGTACACGTAGAAGAAAGTCGAGGAAAACAAGGGTAAATAGGGGCAAGTACGAAAATGTAAGCAACGTCTCCGGAAGGACTTGTTTCCAAACACGACACCATTATTTGATGTGGATAACATATATTTTTCGCCCCATCGTGTTTTGAAGCAAAATGGTACACGTTTAAGAAAGTCGAGGAAAATAAGGGTCAAGTACGAAAAAGGTAAGCAACATCTCCAGAAAGACGTGTTTTCGAACACGACACCATTATGGGTAACATATATTTATCGCCCCATCGTGTTTTGAAGCAAGATGGAACATGTTTAAGAAAGTCGAGGAAAATAAGAGAAAATAGAGGCCAGTACGAAAAATGTAAGCAACGTCTCCGAA
>CACSLK010034143.1:1438-13787 GCA_902706635.1 Striga hermonthica | reverse complement strand
AACAGGATCCCAGAGAGGGATGTTCGTTTTATACTGATCGTCGTAAACGAACTAGGCCTCAGTTAATTATTGCGTGCTCTTAACCCGTAAGATATTAAATAGGCATGTGGATATAATTATTGTTGCTTTGATTCTTTGGGTGAGATCCAAGCCGGGTCGACATACTTAATGAATTGGGTAATGACATTATGTGTTCGATGTGCTATTAGGATATTTACGGTCACCATGTGCGTTAGTATGATGATGTCCCCGAAGTGAGTTCAAGAAGGAATATTATGCTAAACCCGGCAGGTGGATTTATTCCGGCATAATATGAATGCTATGAGCGAGCGCTAGCTTCGGTAATATAATATATTAATTAATTCTTGATTATTAGTGATCGAATTAATTAATGAACATTATATCTTAAACATGGGGAGGTAAATCGGATAATTATAATAAGGAGTCTCAAATGTAATTTGGGATAGGTGAGGGGAGTGCAATAATATTATTGTGGTGGACTTTAATATTATTAATATATTAATTGTGGGGTTGCTCCACAGTATTAATATATTAGAAGCCCTTATCCTATTCTCCTTAGGGTCCCTACTGTAGCTCTATATATACATCATTAGGCTCATGGAAGAAGAGAACAATCCCACAACCTTGGAATTGCGTCCGCCCCTCTCTCTCTCTCTCTTCCAAGGAGTAGTTCTATTTCTTGTGCTCCACTGATACAGGATCTAGATAGCTGTTTGAGAATACAGTAGAAGATCTTAAGGTATATACGGGATTCCAATCAGATCTATTATACATCCAAACCGTAGACCAAAACCAGCAAGTGACCATACCACGACGACCAGGACGACGAGACGAAGAGATCACCGTTGAGATCGCCGCCAGCCGCCGCCGCACGCGCCACCACGCGCCGCCGGAAGGGAGCAGCTGCCGGAGCTTACTCGCGTGCGTGAGAGCGCGTGAACCGTCCGATTTCTGATCGGTCAACGCCGTTGACTTCTCCATGACGCCAGCTTTATGGATTGGTCAAGTTTGTTCGATTCTGAGAAGATTTGATTTGCGGTCAACTGTTCGGGCCAGCCAGATCTACGTAAATTTTAAGCAGTAAGTTTTCTTCATCAAACCTTTAGATCCGTTGCGCATAGGTTTATGTTGAATGTTTGTCCGTGATTTGTGCATATCGAGATCCTCATATGTCCCAACAGTAATATGTTTATAACTGAAAACTAAATCAGCACTTACCTGTAGTCGGTGAGGCATGAGCGTGACGGTTCAGGTTTTTTTGAAAATTACTAACTGAAAACCTTTCAGAGACGCAAAAACGTGCTCTGATACCATTTGCAACACACCGAATTTTTACTGAAATTCAGAGTACGCTTTTTTGCAATTTTTCTAAATAAATAAATAAAATATTTATGTTGCGAAAACTGATTCGGAGTGCTACCGTGAAAATCTGACTTTTCTGAAAATTGTTTATTTTAAACTGATAATAAAAACGGTTCTGAAATATTTTAACCGACTAACGTCGGGTCAAAAGCTGCTTTAAAGTACTGAAAACTGTTAGCGGAATAGTAGTGTAGCCAAAACATATATATACATATCCACAAATATCCTGAACAGCCCGTCAGCTCACTCCTCGTCCCCGACTCTGCGACCTGAAAAACATGAAATACATGGGGGCGTGAGCACTAAAACACTGTGCTCCGCAGAAACTCAAACTAAAGTAAAACAGTGAATATAATAACAATATCATGATCCTGGCATATATAACTGAACTGAAACTGAAACTGATATCTGATACCGGTCTGAATAATCCGATACTGATCTCGTGACATAAGTCACGTAACTGATAATTGAACATCTGCCGGCAAAAACTAATACCGGACACCATGTGCACACTCTAGTGGGCAGATTAAGGCCACTAGAACCCAGAATGGACCGGCGACCATTCCGAGCGGATACTGAACTGATAATACATACCTCAAACATGGTAGCGTAATTATAAACAATGTAGTACTTAGTCCGAGTCCCCACTTGATCCGTGAAACTGAAGGTAGTGATGATGCCTGATCAAACTGAAATATAATATAAACAATTACTACTGACTATGCTCAGACTGATAAATTAACTGATTAATTATGTTAAGATGCTCTACTGAACAAGACATGATATTCAGACTTAATCGGTATAACTGAAACTGGTTAAGTACGAAACTGAACTGATATTAATTAACTGAACTGAACTGGACCCGGAATTTTAACTGAAAATGACACTGAAATCAAGAACCGGGACTAAAACTGAAGAATACTGACTGAACCGGTCCAGCTGGTCTGAACCGTTCTGGACCGGACTACCGGTCTGCTGAACCGGGCAGTCGGGTGCTGGCTCGGCCAGCGGCCTGCCGAGTGCTGCGCACACGACGCTGCCTGGCAGCTGCGGGCGCTGGCTAACTGACTGGTCGTGCGGACTGCAGCTGGGCGGTCCTTGGCACGGCTGTGCGCGCTGGGGCGTGCGGGCGTGCCACTGGGCATGACTGGCACGTCCTGCGGCCAACTGAACGCGCAACTGACGCCTGACTGGACGCGTGCATGCACCTGGCGCATCGCAGCATCGGGCGCAGGCACTGCTGGCACTGCTGGGCACTGCCTTGCGCCACAGCTGGCACGGGGGCGTACACGCGCACACTGGCATGCACGGGGACTGGTTGGCGTGCCGCTGGGCATTGCCAGCAACTGCCTCTGCGGACAGGCAACGCGCAGCGCCTCGCGGGCTTGTGCGCGCGCTGCCAGTCGCGCTGGTTGACTGATGAGAACACAGCAAGAAGGCTGAAGAATGCGGCGAGCCGCGCTTATCATGCACGGCGGAGGTTAAGCCGCCGGGCTGCCGAAGCCCAACTCATTAGTGGGCATGCGCGCGCAAGCAGTGACGCACGCGAGAATTTCGACCAAGGACGCGATAGCGCGAGTATGGCCCAGGGGATTCACGCGCGAGCATCCCTAACCGCGCAAGGAATAGGTGAAGCGGATGACGTGGACGCGGAAGTCCGGCACGCGCACAATGGCGGCTAGGGTTGGGCAATGCAAAGCGGATTCCATAGATTAGAATCCTTTTCTTTCCTTAATTCCTAGTATGGTAGGATATCTTATGTTTATTGCTTTCATAGTTTAAGTAGATTAGCCTTAGTGGAATAGGATTAGATCTTTATTTTTCTATTTATTAATAGGCGCAAGCATTGTTACTTAGATTATTATTGATTCTTCTTAATACAAAAAAACCGAACTTTTGTTCAAACACTTTGCATAGATTTTCCTGAATTCTATTGCAATTTTACTTGTTTCGAAGGACTGTGGACGCGGATCTTCGAGACCCTATCTCGATTTAAGGCACTCATGTGGCTTGTCGAAAGGCCGAACGCACGATCCTCATCATTGGTGCTTTCATTGGGAGGTGTTCGATCGTGTGTTCTTCTTCCTCCTAATTCTAATTATAATTTTCCTTGTTCAATCTTTCTTCGTTCAAAAAAAAAAAAAAAAAAAAATCAAAACGAGTCCTCGTAGCAAAGAAAGAAAAAAAGAGAAGAAGGAGATGGCCATTAAAGAGATGAAGGACAAAATCGATGGCCTTGATGCACGAGTTTCGGGTATGACCGAGACCATGTCCATCATGGGAGAAGAAATCGGGTCTCACAAGGTGACCATGAAGGAGATGATGCAATTCCTGACCCAAAAATTCGAGGAGATGGGGAGAAACTTTCAAGAACTCCAGCAGCAGCCACGCGCTCACGAGCGAATCCGCACAAATGCACGCGAGCGTCTACGGCAACAGGAACAACAGTGGGAGCATGAGGAGGAGGAATTCGAGCGGAACTCGTAAGCGTCCAACATGCACGAGAGGCCGAGGGTTGACAAGCCAAAAATAATGCTCTCGACCTTCACGTGGCTCAATCGGGCGATGCAATACTTCGAATTGAACGAGACGCCGGTGAGGCACTGGGTAGGGTATGCGGCCTATTACCTAGACGGGGAGGCCAACGTGTGGTGGCAATGGCTCACAAGCGTATACGGGACCCGCAATCAACCGATCATGTGGAACGATTTTAAGAGAGAATTACTCACGCGGTTTGGAGCGTCAAGTTACCTCAACTATGACGAGGCGCTCTCGCGTATTAGGCAGACGGGCACTCTACGCGATTACCAAAAGGAGTTCGAGCGCTTGGCGTGTCGCGTATGAGGGTTGCCCGAGAGTGCCTTGGTCGGTGCATTCATCGGAGGACTTAGGTATGATTTGGCTGCGGAGGTACGATTGGAGCAACCGGACACCATGCAAAAGGCGATGGAGGTCCCTCGATGGCACGATGAGCACCTGGCTGCAACGCGAAGGGGCGGGCAGATCTCCGTGCCCCGGAACCGCGCTGGGTGCCGATTAGCTCGAACACGTTCAATACAGGGGTCAAACCAACGAGCAACATTCAACCTCCTATTCTGGAGATCAAGCGATTTACGGTCGAAGAGATGGCTCGGAGGCGTGAGAAGGGACTGTGCTTTAAGTGCGAAGAGAGGTTCACCCCGGGTCATAAATGTAAGCAAAATTTTCTGATCGAGTTTATTGACTCAGGTGATGAGGAGCCAGAGTTTGTGGAAGAAAGGGAAGAAGAAGAGGTCGAGGTGCTCGATAATGAGGCCGAGATCTCTGTGCACGCCATGGCACGCACCAAGGGTCCGAGGACGATGCGATTGCCGGCGTGGGTGAAGGACCGGCGAGTGACTGTGCTCGTGGACAATGGGTCATCGCACAACTTCATTAATGCGACGTTATCTCACAAACTTAAACTACCCACGTCCATGGTCGAACCATTCGAGGTTCGGGTGGCTAATGGCGAGCGACTGCGGTGCTCGAAGGTGTACCGAGGAGTGCCAATCAAATTCCAAGGAGTAACGGTAAAGGCGAACCTGTTTGCCTTGCCACTGGTGGGGCCGGATGTGGTGCTTGGGGTGTAGTGGCTCGAGGGACTAGGAGATGTGACTACTAATTACCGCAAGGGTGTGATGAAGTTCGAGGCCGGTGATCAGCTCGTTACATTGAAGGCTAGTGAAGGGGCAACCAAGGAGGTTGGTCTAAAAAGTATCGAAAAGGTGTGGCGAGGTGGCGGGAAGTTGTACGCTGTCGTGGTCGAGCAGACTGGCGATGAGTTCGACCAGGTGGTCGAGGAGAGGCAACGCGAGGTGCGTGACTTGTTCGAGGAGTTTGACCAGGTCCTTGACGAGCCCAAGGGATTGCCGCCGCACCGGGAGTTTGACCACCGTATACCTCTGGTCGAGGAGGGTCGAGCAGTGCACGTGCATCTCTATAGGTACGTGCACTTTCAGAAGACAGAGATCGAGCGACAGGTGGGCGAGATGCTCGAGTCCGGACTCATCCAGCATAGCACGAGCCCGTTCTCGTCACCGGTGCTGCTCGCGAAGAAGAAGGATGACACGTGGCGATTTTGCACGGACTACCGCGCACTCAATGCGGCAACCGTGAAGGACCGTTTCCCCATACCAAGTGTCGACGACATGTTGGACGAGCTTGGAGGCGCACACTACTTCTCCAAACTCGACCTACGCGCGGGCTACCATCAGATCAGGTTGGCCAAAGAGGACGTGCCCAAGACGGCTTTTCGCACACACCAAGGGCACTACGAATATCTCGTGATGCCTTTTGGTTTATGCAATGCGCCGTCGACATTTCAGTTTGCGATGAATTCAATCTTGAAGGAGTACCTTCGTAAGTTTGTGTTACTATTCTTTGATGACATTTTGGTGTACTCGAAAACATGGGCAGATCATCTCGAGCACTTGCGAGTTGTTTTGAAGATTTTGGCGGCTAACTCATTCTATATCAAGCCGTCCAAATGCTCGTTTGCTCAAGAGATGGTCGAGTACCTTGGGCACTTTATTTCTCATGATGGTGTCAAGTTTGATCCAAGGAAGATTGAAGTGATGGTGGGTTGGCCGAAACCCACGAGCTTGACGCAGTTGCGAGGGTTCCTTGGTCTCACGGGCTATTATCGAAAATTCGTGAAGGACTATGGGACCATCGCTAAGCCACTCACAGAGATGACGAAGAAGGGAGCATTCAGGTGGATGGAAGCGAGCGAGAAGGCCTTCGAGGAGCTGAAGGAGGCCATGACGACCACCCCCGTGCTCTCGATGCCAAAGTTTGACGTAATGTTCGAGATTCACTCGGACGCAAGCGACATTGGGATCGGAGTGGTCCAAGTGCAAGAAGGGCGACCCTTGGCCTATCTTAGCAAGGCGCTTGGGCCGGCGCGCTTGGGGCTGTCCGCGTACGTAAAGGAGATGCTGGCCGTGGTCGAGGCCGTGCACGTGTGGAGACCATATCTACTCGGGCGACGCTTCCGCATTGTCACGGACCAACAGCCGCTCAAGCACTTGATCGAGCAAAGGATCGTGACGCTCGAGCAGCAGAAGTTTGTGTCCAAGCTAATGGGGTTCGACTTCGAGATAGTGTATCGGCCCGGTCGCCCAAACACCGTGGCCGACGCTTTGTCTAGGCGAGAGGATGTTGCGGAGCTCGACGCCGTGACGGGACCAACATGGGCTGTTTGGGACGAAATCCGAAAAGCGCAAGAGGAGGATAACCATTGCCAAGACACAATGAAGAAGATGATCGAGAGCAAGGACAGGGATGACGACCACGATGTGCACGATGGCCTGCTCCTTTATCACGGGCGAGTTGTCGTGCCCAAGACAGGCTCACTGCGTGAGCGTGTTATCAAGCACTTCCACGACTCAAAATTTGGCGGACATTCGGGAGTGTTCCGGACTTGGATGAGGATTGCAAGCACATTTTATTGGTTTGGACTGAGAGGAGACGTGCGCAACTATATCGCCCGATGCGATGAGTGTCAGCGCACAAAGGCGGACTCGCGGCGACCGGGAGGGTTTCTTCATCCATTGCCGGTACCAGCGCGAATTTGGGAAGACATTACCATGGATTTTATCGAGGGCCTGCTGCTTTCGAATGTGTTCAATGGGGTCATGGTGGTCGTCGATCGCCTTACCAAGTATGCGCATTTTATTCCTCTCACGCATCCGTACACGGCTAAGTCAATTGCAAGGTTATTTGTTGAATACGTGATGAAGCTACATGGAGTACCGCGCTCCATTGTGTCCGATCATGATCAAATTTTTATGAGTAGCTTTTAGACGGAATTTTTCAAGTTGCAAGGGACCGAGCTTTCCATGAGCTCGGCCTATCATCCGCAAACCGACGGGCAAACGGAGGTGACCAACCGCACGCTCGAGCAATATCTTAGGTGTTACGTGCATCAATTTCCAAAAAAGTGGGAGAGTTACTTGCCTTGGGCCGAGTACTGGTACAACACTTTTTACCATAGCTCGACCAAGGCAACGCCGTTCGAGCTTGTGTACGGGCGCAAACCTCCGACAATTGTGAGCTACGCGATGGGTGGTGCCGTGAACGATGAGGTGGATCGGGAGTTGGTCGAGCGCGACTTAATGTTACGCGAACTTAAGGAAACACTTGAGGGCTCAATCAATCGAATGAAGGCGTACCACGATGGAAAGAGGCGCGACGAGGAGTTCGAGCCCAGGGACTTGGTGTTCTTAAAACTAAGGCCATTTCGGCAACGGACGACCGCACAAAGGGCCGTGACCAAACTTGGGGTTCGTTACTATGGGCCTTATAAAATTTTGGCCAAGATCGGGAAGGTTGCTTATCGACTTGAGTTGCCGGGCGATTCTCACATACATCTGGTCATACATGTTTCGCAGCTCAAGCGAAGTCTTGGCGAGGCGCATTCGGCGAAGGATAGGCTACCTGCGGTCGCACCGGATGGACAAGTTGTAGTCCGGCCAGGCTGCGAGGTCGAGTACCGGCAAATCAAAAGAGCCGAAAAATATTTTTGGGAAGTGCTCGTCGAATGGGAGGATTTGCCGAGTGAAGAGGCAACTTGGGAAAGTTTGGACGAGATGCGCGAAAGATTTCCCGACTTTATCCTTGAGGACAAGGAAGCACTTGAACGCGCAGCGCCTCGCGGGCTTGTGCGCGCGCTGCCAGTCGCGCTGGTTGACTGATGAGAACACAGCAAGAAGGCTGAAGAATGCGGCGAGCCGCGCTTATCATGCAAGGCGGAGGTTAAGCCGTCGGGCTGCCGAAGCCCAACTCGTTAGTGGGCATGCGCGCGCAAGCAGTGACGCGCGCGAGAATTTCGACCAAGGACGCGATAGCGCGAGTACGGCCGAGGGGAGTCACGCGCGAGCATCCCTAACCGCGCAAGGAATAGGCGAAGCGGATGACGTGGGCGCGGATGTCCGGCACGCGCACAATGGCGGCTAGGGTTGGGCAATGCAAAGTGGATTCCATAGATTAGAATCCTTTTCTTTCCTTAATTCCTAGTATGGTAGGATATCTTATGTTTATTGCTTTCCTAGTTTAAGTAGATTAGCCTTAGTGGAATAGGATTAGATCTTTATTTGAGCTTTATAAATAGGTTCAAGCATTATTACTTAGATTATTATTGATTCTTCTTAATACAAAAAACCCGAACTTTTGTTCAAACACTTTGCGTAGATTATCCTGAATTCTATTGCAATTTTACTTGTTTCGAAGGACTGTGGACACGGATCTTCGAGACCCTATCTCGATTTAAGGCACTCGCGTGGCTTGTCGAAAGGCCGAACACACGATCCTCATCACTGACTGCCGGCGCGCTGCTGCCGCTGCGTGCGGGCAGCGCGGCCACGGCCGGCCCTTGCCGGCCGTCCGTCAACAACTCTCGAACAATTCAACTTCAACTGACTTAAACTGATCTGAAATGAATATAAATACTGAATTTACTGGAAATCATGAAAGTTGCACAATAAATCGATCACGGCCGTGGCGAGCGCACCGTGCGCCGCTGACGGCGTTAAGCCATCTTTCGACCAACCTGACTTTTATCTCGGAAGCCCAACGTTAACTGAACATGACATGATATTTACTAAATACATGGACATAAAATGCTCGAAGATCGAATGCTTAACATAATCACTAGACACGCTCGGCCCGTGGTGCGCGCTACATGAGCGACCACGTCCCTCGGCCATGATGCCAAGCAAACATGAATATATTTCAAACAAAACCACTTGACTGAATATGATATCGCATAAAATGACTAAACATGCGAAGCTTGCTCGAGATATTATGCACACAAAACGTGAATACGGTTACCATGCACTCGCACGGCCGAAAGGCCTAAAGCCGCACCATGAACATGAATAATCCGAACCTATCATGCCTTTAACATGAATAACTTAAGGTAAACGAAGTTACCTCTCGAAACTCTCGGCTGATCACACCTACTGCTCGAGACGATCGGAACTTTCATATGAGCGCGATCACTCCGTGCGGTGCGTGCGCGCTAAGCGGTAGCTACTCGCCGTGCGGTGTAGCTGATTGCCGTGCATGCGGTACTCTTCACAATAATCCTCAATACTTACTAAGCTGAATATATATATATATATATATATATATATATANNNTATATATATATATATATATTGGAGTAAAATGGGAAAATTTCCCCAACTCCAACATATTTATAAGGTGACCGAATGGAATAAATTGATGAGGTGTTAAAAGGTTTAATATAAGCATGACACTTGCCATGATTTGGAGACTTAAAGATGATTAATCATCTTATAAGCACACCACTTTGCCACCTCATGCTAGCTTGGAGACTAACATTTCCCCCTTAATTTTCTCCCAATTTATTCACGAAAATTGGACTTAGATGGGGAAAATTATTCATGAATAAGATGTACCAATTTGCTACGGCAATTAGTAATTGAACACAATTAATAATTAATTAAATATAATCTATATGCTTAATTAATTACTAAACATGATACTTAGCATCTGAAATTATTCTGAACATAAACGTAATGTCGAAAATAATTTCGGGTAATCTCGACTGAAATATCTTAATTCGAAATAATAAATAATTTCGAATTCTTGACTTGGACGATTAATTCGAATATTGATATCTCGAATAATTCGTCAACTTAACTAATTAATTCTGAATTCATTAATTTATGAAACTAATCGAAATTAAATCTGGAAACTTATTCGGTTACTGAATTAATTAAACCGAATAACTTATCGACTAATAGTCGAACATAGGACATAACTGACTGATTAACCTGAACTTGAACATGAACATGATTATTTATTAATAAAGGCTAGCTTAAAACTAAAAGCTAGTATTTTCCTTTAATAATAAAATACGGGGCATTACACTATATATTTTATGTTCATGCATAGATCATACCCACAAATATAAACAGTTATCATTCATGGCATAGACAATTTAAAGAAGACCCACCTGGTGCCGGAGAATAAAGCAAATTAACCAGAAAGTCGTAAGTGGTTGAGACAATGCTTGTCAGACACCTACATAAGTCAAGACAGTCCCATAAGCAACTATCTCGACTCTTGCACAGATAACGAGAATTATACTTAGTCGAATCACATCGACTAAAAAACTCGTGGAAGTTGTGGAGTTGGAATATTAGGACGACTCCTAGACTCGACCAACCAAATAATAAATTACATAAAAGCAGGCAACGAATGTTGGATACAAAAACAGTGTCAACGGGTCAAAGACTTGCCAACAAAGCCAACCGGGGTCAAAACGGTTCAAAAAACTAGTTCGATTTTTATAAGAATAGGCCTATAAAGAGTTAGACTTGGATATTTCAATTCAAATTTTTACAGCATATAAAGGGCTGAAAAACACACATTTTCACCAAAGGAAAACCCTTAAACATGCTCCTAACTATTTTAAATATTTTACGTAAAATCTGATCAGAAATAGAATTAAATCATTTAAAATAGCTACAGTACGAATTTTAACGTGAAACTTTTACAGCAGCATGATATCATGAGGGACAGAAGCATATTCAAACGTTAGCCATTTTCGAAAAGAACTCGATTTTATATGAATTTATTTCAAAACAGTCCAGAAACGATTTTTGAGTTTTGACAAGGCTACAGGACATAATAAATTCTCTGAATTTTATCACAAGCAATAAAACATCTTCTTGACCACATATCAAAAAATCAAAATTTTTGGAGCAATATGCAATTTATAATGATTTTAGTAAAAACGGGCTACAACATGATTTTTAAAAATCCATAACTCACTTAATACACATCGAAACGACGCAAGGCCAAGTCCCGTTCGTCAAGGACATTCCTAAGCCCAATAATCCACAGCACTTCCATGGAAAATATAACATAATCTCAGTCCGATAATTTTTTAAAATGACGGCAATCACTTTGATACCCAATAGCAATAATATATCCAAATTTCACACGAATGCATACCGAACACACATAATTAATTCGAAAAGCACACGATCAGCAATAAAAATATATATTCGAGCACTTAAACACATAATCAAACGATAAACTAACGGAGTTCGAGCGCAAGTACCGTTCTTTGAAATAATCAAAAACAAACTTCACGAAAGGGATGAACGGTACAATCAGTAGGCTCGACGGCTTCGCTTCGTCTCACACGGAGGAGGAGCAGCAGCTAACGGGGCTCGACGGAGGCTGATGGTGGCTGCGAGGATCACGACGGAGGTTCACGGAGGAGCACGGACCCACCGTAAGGCCGCTGCAGTCGACAGGGGTCACGGTCGAAGGGACTGTGCGAGAACAGCGACTATGACTCGATCAAAGGGTGCACATGAACGGGAATGGCACGTCGGGAATGGCACGTCGGGACTTGCTGGTTCACGGTGAAATGTCCATGGGGACAGCAAGAGATCGCTGGAGGTGGCTGCTGTGGAAGTTTGGGGATGGCCGTAGATGATGATTGCGATCAGCGATGATGATGAAGATGGCCCGATGATGAGATGCTATGTTGCGGTCCGACCATGATGGACGGCGGCAGGGGGTGGCCTGCGATTTGATAACTGTTGGAACCCACGAGGATCTCGATATGCACAAATCACGGACAAACATTCAACATAAACCTATGCGCAGCGGATCTAAAGGTTTGATGAAGAAAACTTACTGCTTAAAATTTATGTAGATCTGGCTGGCCCAGACAGTTGACCGCAAATCAAATCTTCTCGGAATCGAACAAACTTGACCAATCCAGAAAGCTGACGTCACGGCGAAGTCAACGGCGTTGACCGATCGGAAATCGGAGGTCACACGCGCTCACACGCGCGCGATTGAGCTTCAGCTGCTGGAGCCTCCCGGTGGCGCGTGACGGTGCGTGAGGTGGCGGACGGCGGCGATCTCTTCGTCTCGTCGTCCTGGTCGTCGTGGT
>CACSLK010034139.1:94866-111909 GCA_902706635.1 Striga hermonthica | reverse complement strand
TATTAAATTAATCAATTAGATTGATTAATTAAATTTTGGATATTAATTTAGTAATTAATAGAATTACTAATTAATAGTTGGAATTTAAAATTGAATTTTAAATTTCAAATCTAAATAATAAAAAGATTATTAAATAAGGAAATAGAAGAATAGATTAAAATAATAAAGTCTTGAAAAATATTTTCAAAAATTATTATTTTATTATTTATCTTTAATATGATTGAAGATTAAATATTAATAAGAATAAATTAATTATGGTGGTTTGGAGTTGTTAACCAATCTACATAATTAATCTTATTTTTATTAAAACAATAATGGTCGTTATAAGCCACTCCACATTATTAATTAAAAGTCAATATTTGGTATGATTATTTAAATAAAATTTGATTTTATTTAAAATAAAATATATCAAATATTGATTATTTTAAACTAAAATGTTTAGTATAAATAGGTGCAAAATATTTGCACATTAATTGCTAAGTTTTGATCAAAATTCTTCCAAGAGAAAAATCATTCAAAGAGTTGAGTGATAATACAAGAAAGTGTTCTTGAAAAATTTCCTTATAAATATATATTCTATACTTCTTGAAAAATCGAGTAGTTTCTACTAGCGAAGAAACTATAGTCGGAACCAAAGTTCAAAAGGTGGATACGATTAGAGGGAAGACATTTGGATTCCTAAAGTGAGTAACCACAAGAAGTGATCGTTACCAAACCGGGAATTGATTTCCTCATACATCGTCAGTTTTGAAGGAGTTCAAGAACAAAGGTAATTTTTATAAATTACATATCAAATCAAAATTAGTAAAAGTTACTAGATTTTAAATGATGCTTATTTGTTATTTCGTTATACTTATGTACGGAATAAGTATTTATAAGATAAATACTTATAAATTTTTAAATTCCGCTACAAACTATGTTCCGTACAGTATATCGAACCCAACAGTGGTATCAGAGCCACGTTACAATTTGCATCTTTAAAATCAGATTTTGATTTGAAAAATTGTTAAAAACACGAACTGGAATAAAAATCGAATAGAGTATTCGAAAACACGAGTCGTGAAGGATGACACAACTCGTGTGACTGGTCGTGTGGGGTCACACGACCCGTGTGAGGAGTCACACGAGTAGTGTGACCGGTCGTGTCACCTCACACGAGTCGTGTGAGGTGTGACACGACTCGTGTGACATAAAATTTTCTGAACTTTCATAGTCACTTTCGTATTTTTCACACGAGTCGTGTGAGTGAGCCACACGAGTCGTGTGACATGTCACACGAGTCGTGTGACTGATTTTTGATCAGAAACAAGCTGTTTTGACTTAATATGAGTCATTACTACATCAACATATTAAATTAGTGAATTTATATGGTTGATTTAGGGATGATCATGAGCCTTTTATTCATAATGATGAATGATTGCATTTTTATTCAATATGGTTGATGGTTGCATTTTTATTTAATGTGATTAAACGAATGTAATTTATCGAGACCTGCGAGTCTCTTGATTTATTGTTTGTAAAATTTTAAATTTTTGTATCGTTAAAAGATTAGATCAAGGTGGAGACCGTTCGATGGGAAAGGCCCACGCATATGTAGGTAATTTTACAAGTTGTAAATCTCGAAGGCCTGTGCTTGTACGGGTAGATAAAATAAAATTGTAATAGAAGTAGTTCTATTTATTTGTTTTATCACGTACATAGGCATAGATCCATTTTGGCTCGAATGGGTCGTATAGGCAAGGACATGATCATACCACCGTATGCATGCATTAGATGTATGTTTTATTTATTTATGTTTTCGATTCATGCGATGGATGATGCGATAAATAAACACACGTAAAGATGGTAATCAATGAGATCTAGGGAACCCAAACGAATTAATTTGATTAATTCATATCAAATCAATAATGGATAAAAATAAGTTGGAACTTATTAATCCAGGCCTTCCATCAAAAGTAGACGACATAAGATGCTACGATGCTTTATCACTGACCATGAGTCGTGGGCTGGTTTTGTGTCGAAAGCTGTGATCCCTACTAAGTATAAGAGATACTCATGAGACGGATTCCTCTTTGTGTTGACCATGAGTCGTGGGACATTCTGGTGGACCGTTATCATGAATGTTTGATGGGTTTGATTTGACACTGAGTAATATATATGGTCATAAAATTGAGGTATATAAGGAAAGGTGAGGCAAAACATCTTGAAGGTTGTATAGTGATACAATTCTCAAAAGTTGACTACCAGTATAAATGTTCCATGCGTACTAATAAAATTGGGATATGGAATATTTTTATTGGACTTCAAGCCCACTATGAAAATTAGATTTTCATAATTAAAATGGGGTTTTAATTAAAATAGTGGGAGACATTTAATGTTAAAGACCTAATATTAAATGAATATAAATTCCATAGTCTGATTATTTTCTGCTTCGTTTGTTTTTGTAGATCACTCTACTAAAATGGCTAAGAATCCAATTGCAAGTATCCTTGAACAAAACAAATTAACTGGACCCAATTTTAATGATTGGCTGAGGAACTTGAAAATTGTTCTACAGTCTGAAAAGAGGGACTATGTATTGGACAAAGCCCCTCCTCCTCCACCCGAGGATCAGACATCTGATGAGTATGGAGAATACTTACGTCATACTGATGACAATCTCCAGGCTCGGTGCTACATGTTAGCATCAATGTCAAATGAGTTACAGAGACAGAACGAATTGTTGAATAATGCTTCTGAAATCCTCCTTCATCTACAAGAGTTGTATGGTGATAGGACACGGCAAATTAGTTATCAGATATCTAAGGAGCTTTTCAGGTGTCGTATGACTGAAGGCTCTTCAGTTCATGACCATGGGCTAAAGATGATAGCTCTTGTTGAAAGGCTTTCGTCCCTTGGAGTCATTATGGATAATGAACTCTATGTGGATCTCATGCTGCAATCTCTGCCATCGTCATTTGATAGCTTTGTTGTTAACTTTAACATGCATAATATGGAGACTTCTCTGGCAGAATTAGTGAACATGTTAAAGACGGCTGAATCCATAATCAAAAAGGATAAGCCGGTACTTCTTGTTGGATCCACTTCTGGATCAAAGGCTTTAAAATCTAAGAAAAGGAAGGAGAAGGGAAAGGTTCCCAATAAACCCAACAAGAAGGCAAATAACAACAAAGGGAAGAACAAAGAGAAGGTTAATTCTTAGTCTAATCATGAATTTTATCATTGTGGTAAAACTTGGCATTGGAAGAGGAACTGCAAGGAGTATCTTGCTAGCCTGAAAAGTTCAGGTATTTATTTTGTTGAAGTTAACTTATCAGTTAACGATTCTTCTTGTGTATTGGATACCGGCTGTGGCTCACATATTTGCAATGATTTGCAGATGATGGCAAGAAGTAACAAGCTAGAAGATGATGAAACAATCCTAAGGATGGGCAATGGAGCAAGAGTTGCTGCCAAAGCAATTGGGACTGTTTATCTAGCTTTAAATAATGATGTAAAAATTTGTCTTACAAATTGTTTGTATGTTCCGGATGTTATAAGAAACATTATTTCTATTCCAGTGATGGATAGAGAAGGTTTTAAGTTTGTTATTGAGAATGGAAGATGTTCCATTTTCAAAGATACAACTTTTATATATTCTGGAAATTTGACAAATGGGTTATATACCATTACACCACAAAGTCTCATCCTAACTATTCAACAAAATAAAAGAAAATTAGATAATCATAGTTCATTCACACTTTGGCATGCTCGATTAGGTCATATATCTGAAAAGAGGATTAACAAATTGGGACCAAAACTCGACCTTAGGGGAGAGGATAGGTTGCCTATTTGTGAGTCATGTCTTAAAGGTAAAATGACAAAATCACCATTTGTTGGACAAGTGGAGCGAGCTAAAGGTCTGTTGGATTTGATCCATACAGATGTTTGTGGACCACTAAATGTTAGTGCCAAGGGGAACTACTACTATTTCATAACTTTTACTGATGATTATTCATGGTATGGTTATGTATACCTATTAAGGTACAAATCTGAAGTATTTGAAAAGTTCAAAGAATTCAGAAATGAAGTAGAGAAACAAATTGGTCGTAGTATAAAAGTTCTTCGATCAGATCGAGGAGGTGAATATTTGACCAATGAGTTTCTTGATTATTTAAGAGATAATGGGATTATTTCACAGTGGACACCTCCTGGAACTCCACAACTTAATGGGGTTTCAGAAAGGAGGAATCGAACATTGTTGGACATGGTTCGATCAATGATGAGTTCCACTAGTTTACCTCTTTCATTTTGGGGCTATGCCTTAGAAACAGCAGCACATATTTTGAATAGAGTGCCAAGTAAAGCTGTACCTAGCACACCTTATGAGATATGGTGTGGCAAAACACCCTCGTACAAGTATTTAAAAGTATGGGGTTGTACTGCTTATGTGAAGCAGTTAGTGGGAGGTAAGTTGGATATGAGATCCATCTTATGTAAATTTGTGGGGTATCCAAAAGAGTCTATTGGATACTATTTCTATGACCCTTCTGAACAAAAGGTGTTTGTTTCAAGGAATGTTGTTTTCTTAGAGGAAGAGTTTCTCTCAAAGAATAGCGGAGTCATAGAACTTAATGAAGAACCACAAGAAATTCCACAAAATACCACAAATAATATACCAGTAGAGACTGGACCATATGTAACACAACCTCTTCGGAGATCTGAAAGGATTTCTAGGGCGCCTGAGAGGCTATACCTATTGTAAGAGAACAATGAAGAGGGACTTCTTTTGGATAATGATCCAATAAGCTATGATGAGGCAATGTCGGACATTGACTCAGATAAATGGCAAGAAGCTATGCAATCCGAGATAGACTCCATGTATTCAAACAAAGTATGGACTTTGGTTGATCCACCACAGGGTATAGTACCCATAGGTTGTAAATGGGTTTACAAACGAAAACGTGGTGTAGATGGAAAAGTTAATACTTTTAAAGCAAGACTGGTTGCTAAAGGTTATACTCAAAAACAAGGTGTTGATTATGAGGAAACTTTTTCACCAGTAGCAATGCTTAAATCTATTCGGATATTGCTAGCCATAGTTGCGTATTATGACTACG
This sequence comes from Striga hermonthica, assembly GCA_902706635.1. Taxonomy (NCBI): domain Eukaryota; kingdom Viridiplantae; phylum Streptophyta; class Magnoliopsida; order Lamiales; family Orobanchaceae; genus Striga; species Striga hermonthica. The sequence continues at coordinate 106,810 of CACSLK010034139.1, read as the reverse complement.
AGATATGGCAAATGGATGTGAAAACTGCATTTCTTAATGGAAACATTAAGGAAGACATTTATATGAAACAGCCGCAGGGTTTCATATCCAGTGGGAGTGAGCAAATGGTTTGTAAGCTTCAAAGGTCCATTTATGGACTTAAACAAGCTTCGAGGAGTTGGAACATTCGGTTTGATGAAACAATCAAAATGTTTGATTTTCATAAGAATCCGGATGAACCATATGTTTATAAGAAGGTTAGTGGGAATGTAGTTGCGTTTGTTGTTCTCTATGTTGATGACATTCTACTCATTGGGAATGATATAGGAATGTTACAATCAACACGGACATGGTTGTCTAAACAGTTCTCCATGAAAGATTTAGGAGAAGCATCTTTTATCCTAGGGATAAAAATCTATAGAGATAGATTTAAAAAGATGATCGGACTATCCCAGTCTACATACATAAATAAGGTACTAAAAAGGTTTAGTATGGAAGAATCCATACGTGGATATATTCTAATGAGTCATGGGGTTTCACTTTCTAAGACGATGTCTCCAAAGACACCTGAAGAAAGAGAACGGATGAGTCATATACCTTATGCATCAGCTATTGGTAGCATTATGTATGCAATGTTATGTACAAGACCTGATGTAGCTCATGCACTTAGTGTAACGAGCAGATATCAGTCTAAAAGGTGAAGAACACTGGAAAGCCGTTAAGATGATTCTTAAGTACTTGAGAAGGACTAAGGATATCTTTATGGTGTATGGAAATGGAGAACTGAAACTAGAAGGCTTTACTGATTCTGGTTTTCAGTCTGATAAAGATGACTTTAAATCCATGTCTGGTTACTTTTTTACTCTAAATGGAGCAGTAGTTAGTTGGAAAAGTTCCAAACAAGAAACGATTGCTGACTCTACAACAGAGGATGAATATATTGCTGCATCTGATGCTGCAAAGGAAGCTGTTTGGATAAGGAACTTCATCCAAGGGTTGGGTGTAGTACCATCTGTTGTCGATCCAATAACGATTTATTGTAATAACAATGGGGCTATTGCGCAAGCAAAGGAACCAAGATCTCATCAAAGATCCAAACACATTATGAGACGATACCATTTGATTAGAGAAATCATTGGTAGAGGAGACATCGTAATGGAGCGAGTCGACTCAGCAGAAAATATAACAGATCCTTTAACTAAGACTTTATCACAGAAAGTGTTTGAAGGACATCTTGAGAAGATGGGTCTAAGATACATGAGTGATTGGAACTAGGGCAAGTGGGAGATTGTTGGAGTAGTATACCCGGCGTTCCAATCAGATTGGACGTATTCTACTTGTAAATACAATCTATTGGAATTATATTAAATAATGAGGCATTACTTTATTTTAAGAGTAAGCATTTATCATATATTTGCACTTAAGATAAAATCCCTAGATCACTTATAGCTATAAGATATGGTTGCACATAGAGATGGTGATCATGCAACATATCTTGAAAGTTGTGATCTTAAATACAGTTCCAAGTCATTGGATGTTTCGAGATGGGATATCGAATAAATCCGGAAAAGACTTGCTCATAGTATGTATTTTTATTAGATAAGAATGTTGCATTCCATCAACATTAGTGTGTGAGGCAAATACATTGTTGTTATGTGATTAGTAACAACAATCTAATGTTGATCTTATGGTGGGATTATGAGTGATTTGAACGTAAAGCATGGATGAAATACGCCACAATGGCCCCGGTCCGAGGTGAACCGAGGTGAAAAGCTTCTATGAGCTGTTTCGTGTAAATAATCAAGAAGTTCGGTTCGGGAAGGAAGAATCCAATCTCGTACAAGTATTATCAATCCACTATTTATAGTAACTTGTTTGATACATATATCGAGATCCGTGCACTACTTTTTCCATAAAGCTACTTTTTGATGGGCGGCAGGATTAGTGGGCCCCGCTTGAATGATAGCAAATCTCGTAGTTCGCGAGAAGGGCGTGTAGGCACTTTGTCACCTGCTTAGGAGGTAACGACCTCGGTTTGTGTTGACCTCGATTTGGGATGGCTTCGACTTTTAATGATCACTTCGGTTTTTTGTGGTCATGCCGGTTTGTCGTGCGAACCAGGGTGACTTCGGATCACGTCGGTGCTGGAGTTGAATTTGCTTAAGATGCTGTTTAAGGCCCTTAATAGTGCTTTACCGAGTCGGATGATAACAGAGAGGCCCCTAATATCGGCGGGCATACGGAGTGATGGTCGCCGGTATTGTAAAATAACTAGAAGCTTCGAGTCGGTGGGAAATTGGAGACTGGAAACGCCCGTACTTGATGTTCTGATGTGTGCGAGGTGACCGAAGTTGATCGTCTGTTCCGAAGTGAGAACCGGTTTTCGAGGTGAAAACACTTGGTAGAATTTTGGCAGATCGCGGACGGTGTTTAAGATGACTTGAAGAAACGTAACGGTTGAACATATTAAATGTATGGTGTGAAGAGTCGTGCCGTAATGGCTTTAAATACAGTAACGACTACTTTTAATAAAATAACTACCATTTGATTGCACCGTTTGGGGAAGGAAGGCCGCGTCGATTACACGTGCTGTCTATTGAGAATGCTAACGGTCAGAAATTAGGGCTTATAAATAGGGCACCGGGATTTTTGATCGACTTTTCATCACTTTCGCTTTAATCCTTGAGTTCTTGCAAATAGTAATCTTGCTGTCGAATATTCCTTGCGAACTTGAGAACTATTCCTTGGGCGCTACTTGTTCGCTGATTCTCTAGTAAGTTTCATCTTTGATTTTTATTTGATTCTTCGTTTTGTATTGTTCGTATTCGATGGCATCGAAGGGGATGGGTAAGGCTGTAGCAAGTTCTTCGAGTACCGAGTCGGTTCCGTTGGAGGTATACCATGACTCAGAATTGGTTGAACTGGCTTTCGAGTATCATCGGTGGGATCCGATGTTGGTGAGTCACTTAAACATTAAGCCAAACGATGAGGACGGCGATTGTTTGGTTGAGGAAGGTACGGCTGATATCGAGGCGCCTCACTGGAGGAGATCGGTGAGGAAATGGCCTGACCCAAAGGTTGATTTTAAAGGAGAGCCCAGTATTCTAACGGACGCTGACGTGGTGATGCTCCGGGAGCAAATACGGGTCCCACCCTCGGTAAAAATTTTCGCACCTTATCCGGGGGAAAGAATAACAAGCCCTCCCCTGGGTTGTGTGGGTGTTTTCGCGGAGAGCCTTAGGTCGGGGTTGAGGTTTCCGCTGCCGAATTTGATTACGGAGTACCTCCAAAGTTGGGGGTTACCATTGTGCCAAATTACTCCTAACAGTTGGAAAAAGATAATTGGGTTAATGGTGTTAGTACACGAGAGAGGTGAAGGTCTGCCATCGTGTGACGAGATGAGGAGTATTTTCGCTTTTAAACAGAGCCCGAAGAGGAGAGTTGCGGAATCTTCGTGCTGTTTCTTTGCCGGAGCGAAACCACAGCATGGTCTTAAGGTCGGTGAGATAATAACCGACATTCCAGGAGGAGTGGCTATGGATTGGAGGATAATGGCAGTCTGAGAGTTTTTTCCATGAACCACGTATTGATGGGATGACAATACCAATGGAAATTCATACTGGAGCAAGTGAGTTCATTTTATTCTTTATTGTTTGTATATTTCTATGATTTCGGTCTTGTTCCGTGTACTAACAGGTCGGTTCTTTGTAGAAAAAGAGACAAAGCAGAAGGAACCGAAGTTGAGTCCTAAGTTTGGTGGAAAGCTGCTCACACTTGCCAGCTTGGACAAAGATATACGGGATTATCACAAACTCGTGGTAGATCCAAAGCTTGAAGTTGCTGGTCTATCTCCCGGAGTCTCCACTTTGAAATTTGACCCCGGTAAGGGAACTTTAATTTCCGGTAGCTTTGCCAACACTTCAATATGTGTAAAATAGCTGTTGGTAACTTTGATCGTTTAACGTCTTAATGCAGTGTACTATCCGCTCCTCGAATTTTTGGGCTATCGTATTGTTAAAGAGGCAAAAGACTTCAGGCGTAAGTATCCGAATAAGGATCTGCAATCCAAATTTGGTAAGAGCCGAGATCTACGATTGACCAACATCATGAGGAGGGATTTGGTCCACGCTTTGGTGAAAAGAACTGCCAACCAAAAGACTGCCGGCAAAAAATCGACCGAAGCAGGGTCGAGTTCGACTTCGGCTGCTGTCCCAGGAAGTCCGAAGCTTCTGCAAGAAGTGGCGCCTACCGAGGTGACACAAGTTGTGAATGCGGCAGTGATCAATCAGGCAGAGCCTGAGCCAGACGTGATGGGAACCGAGCTGGTTGCAGCTGAGCTCGTGCACACCGAGGTGCCGGAGAAACCATCATCTCCTCTGAAGTATGTGGAGTCTACACAGCCGGAGAAGAGAAAAAAGAGAATATTGGTAAAGATGTCCGACGTGGGGGCTTCTTCTGGAACGGAGAAGAGAAGAAAAAACACGACTCCAATCGTAGAGCTGTTGAAAGGGGGGTCGATGAGTCGCCCTTATTCGAGAAGTCGTTCTTAACAATTTATGAGGAGAGGGCTGCCAACGTCAAGGTGCCCGAAGGTGTTGTGGAGGAGTGGTTCACCACATTTCAATCTGTCAAGTCTCCACATATGTCTTCAAGGATCGACATACCAGAAAACGCTAAGAGCGCTGCGCGTGTGTCGTTAATGATGTGGGACCCCAAATCTGAAGTGGGGGTCTCTTCATTGTCGAGTGTCGACAAGTTGAGCTACGCTAAGGCGTGTCTAGGCCGAGCTCTGGTAAGTTTGGTAGCGGCTGAGGACGACCACAGTCGGATTTCTGTCCAGTTGGATGGGAAAAAAGACACTATTGCTGCACGAGATGCAGCGATCGTATCTTTAAAGGAAGAGATAGCCAAAGCTGAGGCTAACATGAAGAAGAAACTTTCCGAACAAGTTGCGCAGTTGGAGGTGGCGCAGGCTGAGATCTCGGCTTTGTCCGAGGAGAAGAGGGCTTTTCAAACCGAGGTGGCTGAACTCAAAGAGCGCCTTGCCTTCGCCGAACAGCATTCCAAGGCTTTAGAAGCCAAGGATGAGGAGGCAGAGAAAAAGATGTCAGAGGAGAAGGCCGAGCATGAAGCAACTCGTAAGGAGTTTGCCGAGGTCCGTGAACTCGTGGGCCGACAGCGGGATGCTCATCAAGCCGAAATGGCTAAGCTGGAAAAAGAAAAGTCTGAATATGAGGAGTTTATGTATGAGAACGGCTTTCAAGCTGGAAAGGACTCAATTCCCAAGGTGGAAGCTGCTCAGGTCGGTGATGAGGAAGTCGTGGGCGATGCTGGTGCCGAGGTGGAGGAAGTCGGCCCAGATTTGGAACTTGAGATGAATACCTGCCTAACACTCCGGTGGGTCATCGAGCGGTACAATGTAGGTTATTACGACATCGATGAACTTCACCTTTTCTTGTTCCATAAACTTGAAAAATATGGCTTCGACACGGAGATAAAAGGGATGCACATAGAGGCTTATGATGATGAACGAGAATTCTGTGAATGGATGCTCCGTCGCACCGAAGAAGCAGTTCTGAATCCCGACTTGCTTCCACTTACTGAGGAAAGGGCGGCTCTTCTCCGACGTGCTTACGTCAATATGATTCTTGAGGGGGAGAAAGAGAAGAGAAAGGAACTGGCTAATGTATATCTCTCGACTCTTGGTGACGTGGAGGTTGAACAGCATTTTGATGACATGACCCCTGAGCAGATCCGCAGCAAAGTCGAGGCGTATATTGAGGAAAAAGCTAAGTCGACGGACAAGGAGGTCGAATTTATCAAAGTTGTCACTCCGGCGGAAGGCAAATCTGATGGAGTACAAGATCCACGCGATGAGCTTGTCCTGGTGTCAAATGCGGCCATTGTTGCGGCGGCTAAAGCTAAAGAGGTAGCTGTTTTGGAACAACTGTCTACCGGGATGGAGACCGGAGAAGGTAGCGGTGTTGGCCGGGATGTCGAGGGAAAAGATGATACTGCTTGACGTTCTCGAGTTCTACTATTTTTACGTTTTCAGATTATCATATTTAAAGCATGTAGTCGGGGTGCCAGTATGTTGGCGTCCTTAGTAGGATTTTATATCTTTAAATAAGGGATCGGGGACGTCAGGTTGTTGACTCCCTTAGTAGGAAATATGTAAGGAATTTCCCGACTTTTTAATATATATTTGAAGTGTTCATATAATTTCAATCTTTATTTGTATTTGCTGTGCAAATTTCAGCAAGTTTAGACCAAGTGTACTGAACTCGGTACGGATTAAAAATGGGCTGTCCCAACTCGGATTTATTTATATCAGTAACCGAGTTGTGGGCTTTTTGGTAAAGATAATTTCCGAGTTCCACATTGATCATTTTCAACGAATTCGGCCACTAGCGTAAGTCGGTATGCGAACTTATTAAGAATTCGCAAAACTTAACACATTTTGAGTCGTACGTAAAATAAAATAGAGTTCACCGAACTTCGTCAGAGTTCGATTATGGAATGGCCCCAACCGATTTGTTTATTTTATGTTCGGTAATTATTGGGACCCGTCAAATCATGTTTGCTGAAGTGACGTGGACGAACCTCAACCCCAACCAAAGCATGCGTAGGATTTGGATAGATTACGGGGTATCAGCGAGACCGAGTGTCGTAGTGTTTACATCGGTACAAAATATTAATAAGACCGAGTTTTAAATTTTACATCGGTACCGAGCTGTTGCTTGGATTTCAAGAGTGAAAGTCTTTGAACTTTCATTACATCAAAAGAGTGATTTCGTTCCCTCGGAAAGGCAAAAGGAAGGTCTGTTCAAAAGGAGAATATGATACCCGACTTCGGACCATTCATTGATAGAACTTCTTTAGAAAAATGGCATTCCACGGATATTGATGTGGAGTCCCATCAGGGTGAGCAATTCGGTAGGCCCCATGGGGTAGGACTTCAATGATCTAGAAGGGTCCTTCCCACTTCAGTTTCAATGGACCGGGGTTAGGTCCCATTACGCGCTTGAGGAAAAGTTCACCAATTCAGAAGGAACGAGGCATGAGTTTAGAATTGACAGATCTTTCGCTTCTATATTTATAAGCGACATTCTTGAGTTCGGCACGGGCACGATGTTCTTCAAGCAAGTCCAAATTAGCTTTCATATTGGCCAAATTAGACTCTTTGGTGTAATTCTGTAGTCGGTAAGTAGGTTCACCGAGCTCAACTGGGACCACGGCTTCTGATCCGTATGTGAGTGAGAATGGAGTCTCGCCAGTGGAAGTTCTGGTAGTTGTTCGGTAGGCCCACAGGACGTGCGGCAATTCTTCGGGCCAGGCCACCTTAGCGACATCAAGTCGGGTTTTGAGGCCATTCTTTATGAGTTTATTAACATCTTCCACTTGGCCATTAGACTGCGGATGGTGGGGCGAAGAGAAAAAGTGTTTGATATTATATTCTTCGCAAAGGGACTCAAGCCGCTTGCCTTCGAATTGTCGACCGTTGTCAGTGACGATGGAGTTCGGTACTCCGAAGCGGCAAATGATGGACTTCCATACAAAGTCGACAACTTTCTGTTCAGTTATCGTGGCTAATGGCTCGGCTTCAGCCCATTTGGTGAAATAATCGACCGCTGTAATGGCAAATCAGACGCCTCCTTTTCCGGTCGGTAGGGGACCTATGAGGTCAATCCCCCATTTGGCGAAAGGCCATGGACTGTAACTTGACTTGAGCTCTTCGGGAGATAGATGAATGTTGGGCGCGAATAGTTGGCACTTCGGACATTTTCGGACCCATGCAGTGGCGTCGGTTTTTAGAGTAGGCCAGTAATATCCTTGTCGCAAAATCTTATAGGATAAGGCTTGTGCACCGGGGTGACTTCCGAAAATTCCTTCGTGCACTTCTTGGGGAACATAACGTGCTTCGGATTCAGTTAGGCATTTTAAAAGTGGGACCGAATACCCTCTTTTGAATAATGTTCCGTTATCCAACGTGTACCGAGCTGCCCGAATCCGAAGTGCCCGAGCTTCTTTAGGGTCAGGAGGTAAGACCCCAACTTCCAAATATCGAATAATGGGATCCATCCAAGTCAGAGGGTTTTGTGACGTTACCGGATTAATGACCGCGACTTCGGAAAGGAGGGTCGACGGTTGTCCTTGCTGTCCGACTTGGACGTACTACATGCTCTCCATCCCGATACTCGAGGCTAGTTGGGACAAGGCGTCGGATTGAACGTTAAGAGTTCGGGGAATGTGTTCAACATCGACAGAAAATTTTGATAACTTCCTTTTCGCCAAGGACATATACGGTGTTAACCGAGGTTCCTTGACTTCATACGACCCATTGATCTGGTTGACGAGGAGTTGGGAATCTGAAAAGACTTTGAGGTTTTTCACGTTCATAGACTCGGCTAAATTCAGTCCGGATAGCAGAGCCTCATATTTGGCCTCGTTGTTGGTTGCAGGGAAGAGAAATTTCACTGAATGACAGAATAATCGGTTTTCAGGGTTCGCCAAGACTATTCCCGCGCTTGCTCAGTTTGCTGTTGATGAGCCGTCAATGTAAAGAACCCATGGCTGGTTATCATCATGAACTTCTACATCTGGGGTGAATTCGGCGATGAAGTCGGATAGGGCTTGTGCCTTGATTGCGGTCCTCGGTTGATAATGGATGTCGAATTGTCCGAGTTCAATTGCCCATTTTATCATGCGCCCCGAAGTGTCAGGTCGGTGCAGGACTTGTCGTAACAGATATGACGTACGGATAGTTATGGAATGCTCTTGGAAATAAGGTCGCATTTTTCGAGCAACAGTAATTAGTGCAAACGCTAATTTCTCCATGGGGGATAGCGTAGTTCGGCATCATGTAAGGCTTTGCTGACATAATAGATAGGTGACTGTAATATCCCCTCTTCTTGTATCAAGACGGTGCTAATCGCTGAATCGCTAACTCCGAGGTACAAGAACAGCATCTCATCGGGTTTCGGTTTCTGCAACGTCGGAGGGGAAGCAAGAGTTTCTTTAATGCTGGTGAGTGCTTTTTGACACTCTTCGGTCCACTCAAAGCGCTTTCCTTTTTTGATCGCTTCAAAAAATGGTTTGCAACGATCTGTAGATTTGGAGATGAACCGATTAAGGGCTGCAAGTCGGCCAGTTAAGGCTTGAACACCCTTGACCGAGGTCGGGGGAGTTAGATCTTGAATGGCTTTTATCTTGACCGGGTTGGCTTCGATCCCTCGTTGGCTGACCATATAGCCTAGAAATTTTCCAGACTCAACTCCGAAGGTGCACTTCTTGGGATTTAAAACTATGGAATAAGATCGGAAAATACTGAACATGTCCTCAAGGTGTGTTATATGAACAAAAGCATGCACCGACTTGACGAGCATGTCGTCTACATAGACTTCCATGGTACGACCTATCAAATTGGCAAACATCTTGTTGACAAGACGCTGGTAAGTGGCCCCAACGTTTTTTAATCCAAACGGCATCATGGTATAGCAGTACAAACCCCGTGCCTAATAAAACGAGGTGTGTTCTGAATCTTCGGGATCCATAGGAATTTGGTTATAACCGGAGTAGGCATCCATAAAGCTCATCAACTCGTGTCCCGATGTGGCATCAACCATATAATCTATGTGAGGAAGTGGGTAACTGTCTTTCGGACATGCTTTGTTCAGGTAAAAAGTCGATGCATAACCTCCAAAGGCCATTGCTTTTCTTGACGAGGACGGGGTTGGAGACCCATGTCGGATATTTGGACTCTTTAAGAAACTTGTTGTCGATGAGTTTCTTGACTTCATCTTCCAATGCTTTATGACGATCCGGTCCCACTTTTCTTCGTTTTTGAACAATTGGCCGGACAGTTCGATCGAGATTCAACTTATGGCTAGCGACACCGGGGTCGATACCCTTCATATCTTCGTGCTTCCAAGCAAAAACATCAGAATTATTTTTGAGAAATATGATTTCTGACTGGAGAGGCTCTTGAAGATGACTTCCAATGCGCAACGATTTCTGGAAGATTGGTTCGTCGATGTAAATCAACTCTACTTCTTCTCCGGGCTCGGCTCGATCACTATGACTTTTTTCTTTGAATTGAGTCCTTGGGTCCAACTCGTCTTCTTCAAGGAGTGGCTCCTTTCCGAGTCGCCTACCTCGGTCTTTAGATAAAGGATCCGAGGTGGGACAAACAATGACGTTGGGGTTCGAGTTCTCGGGAACCGTGTTGTCCAAGGTGTTTTGTGGTAACAAATTTTCTTCATTGACCGGAGTGGTGGAATGGACTCCGGAGGACGATATAAAGGTGATGAGTTCTGGAGCTTCCCTTTGATTCCCATAATGCGTTCTTTCACCACGCGTCGTCGGGAATTTGAGTGCGTAATGAAAAATGGAAACCGCAGCTTGGAGTTTGTACAAAGCAGTCCTTCCGATGATCGCGTCATACTCGTTGTTAATGTCAAGAATTTTGAAAGTTTCCATAACCAACTTGGTGACATTTTTCGGAAGTGCCGAATCTGACAGGTAAGGTAATTTCGCCGATGGGCTTCGAAATGCTTCCGTTAAAACCCTGTATTTGATCATTACAAGGTCGGATATCCTCCGGATCAAGGCCCATTTTATCAAAGCTTTTAACATTAAAATGCTCGAATAGGCCCCAGTGTCAACCATGACGCGTTGCACTGGGATTCCACATATGGGGACAGTAATGACAAGTGCATCGGAGTGAGGGTGTGCAAAATGGTTTGCATCCTCCATATTGAAAGTTATGGGACAGTTCCGGTTGTTGAGAATATCTCTCAGATCGGTAGTGTACACTTGTTTGCCGGAGTTGTGAGCTTGTCGGGCGTAGGCCTTGATTTGTCGGCGGGATAAGGTACTCCGGGTGTTATTAGTGTTTACACGAGGGACAGTGATTTGCATCGGGCTAGGAGATCGACTCCGCTTACGTCCCCGGGAGGTTCCAATTGAGTCAGAATCGGGTGCTTCCAAGGTGAACATGAATACTTCTTTGTCTCCTTGTCGGATGCGTTTCGGCATGGCACCTCGGTCCTCCTCTTCGTCTTCATCATAAGGTTCGATTTGACGTCCTGGCCCGCGTTTCTGAGGATCAGTATTGCGGTAAAACTTCCTGAGTTGAGGATGACCAATTAAGCAACAAGGCAGCTAACAGACTCAAACACTCATCAGTGTTATGTCCCGACGATTTGTGATAATCGCAATATCGAGACTTATCCAATTTCTTCTCGGGCATCCGAAGTGGCTTGGGATCATGCAAGATGCCTTTCCCTTTGATTTTTTCGTATAGGGTGGCAGCCCCAGTTGAATACACGGTTTGGTAACCGGATTTTACATCGGTAGCATATTGTTTTTGGGCTGCTCGAATTTCAGTGTCGTTGGCGTCTCCTCGGGGAGGTCCTCTGAATTGAGCCTTGTTTTGTTTATCGAAAAATTTGTTTTTCTTCTTCTCGTCGGTTCCCGCCTTAGATGACTTCGGGTTAAAATTAATGTCGGGGACCGACATGGCCTCCTCGGCTATGATGTGTTGTTGCGCTCGGGCAAGGAATTCTTGAAAGGTGTTTGGTTTATTTTGACATAACGTCCAGCGAAAAATTGAGTTCGGTTTCAGCCCGGCGATGGCCATAACCAGCAAGGTTTCGGGATGACACGGCTCCATATTCTGAACTCGATCGTTGAATCGGGCAATATAGTCCTTGATGCTTTCATCGTCTTTTTGAGTTACGTTTGCAAGGGATTCTTTCGGAATCAAGCAAACTTGGGCCCCGATGAAGTAAGATCGGAAAGCCGACCTCAACTGTTACCATTTCCAAATAGAATGAGGAAGAAGGGAATGGTACCATTTTTTAGCCCGAGGTCCCAGCGTAAGGGAAAACATGCGACACCGAAGTGCGTCTGAGGCCCCATGCAGGTCCATCCACGAAGTGTAATGACCGAGGTGGGAATCGGG
>CACSLK010034139.1:72287-88862 GCA_902706635.1 Striga hermonthica | reverse complement strand
CAACATTCTTATCCAATAAGCATACATACTATGTACAAGTCTTTTTCGGATTTAGTTGATATCCCATCTCGAAACATCCAACGACTTGGAACTGTATTTAAGATCACAGCTTTCAAGATATGTTCCATGATCACCATCTCTATGCGCAACCATATCTTATAGCTATAAGTGATCTAGGGATTTTATCTTAAGTGCAAATATAAATGCTTACTCTTAAAATAAAGTAATGCCTTATTATTTAATATAATTCCAATAGATTGTATTTACAAGTAGAATACGTCCAATCTGATTGGAACGCCGGGTATACTACTCCAACAAGTACTACATTGATTATAATTACTCTACCATGTTTGAGGTATGTATTTCATGTCATGTATCCGCTCGGAACGGTCGCCGGTCCATTCTGGGTTCTAGTGGCCTTAGTCTGCCCACTAGAGTGTGCACATGGTGTCCGACATTTTTAATGCTGGCAGATGAGGTAACGGTCATGGTTCACGTTCACGTGATGATATCAGGTTCATGTTCATGTTATTACCGGTTTTATGTTCAGGTTATGTATATACCAGGATCATTATATGGTTATTATATTCACTGTTTACTTTAGTATGAGTTTCTGCGGAGCACAATGTTTTAGTGCTCACGCCCCCACGTATTTTATGTTTTTTTTTCAGGTCACAGGGTCGGGGACGAGGAGTGAGCTGACGAGCTGTTCAGGATATTTGTTTTGATGTATATGTATATGTTATGTTTTTGCCACGCTACATTTCCGCTATTATTTTCAGTACTTGAACTCAGCTTTTGAGCTGACCTTAGTCGGTTAATACATTATATAACCGTTTTATTATAAGTTTTAAAATTAACGGTTTTCAGAAAAGTCAGATTTTCACGGTAGCACTCCGAATCAGTTTTCGCAAATTAAATATTTTATTAAGTTATTCAGACGCAAAAAATGCGTACTCTGATTTAGTAAAATAGCGGGGTGTTACAGCGACCCTCCATACGAGTATATCTCCTCATGGTAGTTGTCGAGGTATCCACGAGATGAGCTACTGGCATAAGAATAGTCGTACGGGTCTATCAGAGCTCCTCAAGTGAAATACCTCGCACAAGAAAAACAAAGCAACCAAGACACACGAGGCAAAGGAAAGAAAACACAAAAAGAAACTAACACGACATGATATGTACAAGAACACACATAGAAAATAACAAGAGAAATGAAAAATGAGGCAATAATCAAGAGAAACACGCAAAATCAAGAAAAATCCACAAAAAGCAAGAGAAACACGTAAACAAGCAACAACTAGATAGTAAACTTGGTGTCCTACTCGCCTTCCCCAGCAACGGCGCCATTTTGTTTGTAGTATTTTTGGGCATGTCCTACTCGGGTCGTTCTCAAAGGAAGGTTGTTCGGTGCTTCGTGCACTACCTAGTCGTCAAAGTCACATAACCGAAAACAAGGTCCTAAACATTCTACTGGCTTAATGGGGATTGATTGCACGAAATTGAGCTACGAATCTAAAAACAAATGATGCAAAATGCAAATAGAGAGAGAAAGATCAAAGTTGTGGTCTATCGGAATCTCCATGACTCAAGAAAAAGAAAAATAAACAAGAAAAAAACATTTGCAAAGTGATTCTAGGTATTCTAACACGAGCTTTCTACACAAAATCATCACGCTTTGAACAAAGTCGAAATCTTTACTAGATAACCACATATCCAATCCTAACACACAAAAGCAAGCAATGAAAATAAAGCAAAGGCCAGGAATCGAGCATCAACATAAAAATCAAAAAAGAAACTCGAAGTAGTAAGCCCTAAGCAAGGTACTTACTCTCCTATCGCATGTGTAGACGAAAATAGTGCGTAAAACTCGAACCTTGCATAAAAGTAAAGTCGCCGGGATTTCACCGAAAAAGTAGAGTCATGGATCTCCAACCAAAGCATAAAAAAATAAAAGAGAGAAAGTGGAGAGGATTTCCCAACATAAAAGTTGGGAAATGAGGGGAGATGTTAAAAAAACAAAGCACAATGTCTATTTATAGCTACACCACAAACACACACTAGAAACACACACATTTAATGAAATTCAGAAGTTCGTCGGTCTCGAAATAGGGTTCGCAGCGAGTTTGGGCATGGAATAGTGCAGAAATTGGCGTTCGCGGGTCGCCAACTTGATTTCGCAGCGAGTGCCAAGGGAAGTGTGCTGCTGGTGAGCTTTCGTGGGTCGCGAACACAAGTTCGCTGTGAGTGTGACATTTGGAGCTGCAGGGGTTTGCGTTTCGCCGGTTGCAAAATGAAGTTGGCTGCGAGTGCTAAGGAGCTTGATCGTGCTCAGGTGCGTTTTGCGGCTTGCGAAAACGAGTTCGCAGAGAGTGCCAAGGTTCTCTCAAGATCACCTTGGTTCGCTGGGAGCGGAAGGGATTTCGCTGCGAGTCTTGCATCCTCTAATGGCTCTCTCGGGTGATCGAATAGCTCGATAAAATGGCCCGGATGGCTCAATTGGTTTGAATCATGTCTTGGATATGGTGCGGTCGGCTCAGAAATGTCTCGTCTTCCCAAACTCGAATAATGTGGACCTAAACAACACCAAAATATGCACGACAATACGACAAAAATGCAAAAACACACGAAGAGAATAAAATACACGAAACATAATAAAATGGACCGGTCGACACTAAAACGAACCTTAAAAACAACTAAGGCACATAAAACACGCAAAAATAAGCACAAAAATACAATACCCTGCACCGCGAAGCCCGTGTTCCTCGCGCGCCACCAGCGGCCCCATGTTCATCGCGCACCGCCATGTGTGCGCCCCGAGTTCTCCCTGCATTAGCCAATGCTCGGGACATCCTCGCGCGAACCCAGTGCCCCACGCGCGTGCATCTGCGCCCGCCCTGTTTGCGGCCCAGGCCTAGCGAGCAGCCCACGACCCAGCAGCGTCAAGACTAGGCCCAGCGCCAGCAAGCCTTGTCCGGCCCATGCACGACCCGACTAGGCCCAGCGAGCCCAGTTCGGCCCAGTGAGCCCAGACCCGGTCCAACCCGGCCCAAGCTAGTCCAACTCGGTCCAAAAGCCCTGTTTGACCCAACGGCGAGTTTTAAGCAGTCTGATTCACCTGCCAAAGGTCTGAGACAATCCGACGAGCCTGAGAAGCAACTGGAACGCATTGATGACGCCAAGACTCTGCGGATCAAACGATTTCCTATAGCGGTAAATAAGAAACGTCTCAGAGTCGGTAAAAATTTTAAACCGTAATTCCTAATCCTAACTATAGATACCGTTGCGTTAGGATTTATTATTCAACAGATTTGAATGTGCAAATTGCCGATGTTCCTAACAGAACCCAACAACTGGTATCAGAGCCCAGGCTAATTCGTCTTTGTGCACTATTTGAATTAGGACTTGCATGATATATGTGAATTAACTGTGTACGGGCGCAACGCATAATAGATTAGAATTGCAAATGAGTGTTGTTTGCAGGTATTCTTGAATCCGACTATTATGGCCCGTATGAATTATTGTTTTTAATTCATGTACTTTGTTTTATAAGCCTCAGAGATTTTTGGGTTGGTGAATATTTGTAATAATTTATTCGCTCAGTGGGACACCGCATAGTCTAAATGCTTTACTAGATCATTCATGTACGAACCCTGCGTGGGCTATTGGATCAATGTATGTAATTTATATTATGTAATTATTCATTGGACCCGATAAACACGGACATCTCTCGATGAGACGAGGCGGACTACCCCGCGAACCCGCAGTTCATGGGACACGTGGTACCATGCAAATGCCTACATACTCGTAGGCAGCTTGTTGCCAGGAACTAGCACTGTCAAGGTATTTGCAGGCAGATATGCACGGACCTAGGTCAACAGAAGTGCGGGCGACGGCTGCAGTAGGCACATGCCAAAAGAGGAGACCCGATGACGACTAGTTTAAGAAGAAAAGTGGGAGTCATGGCGAAAAAAGAAATTTCAAGTCCTGAAAAGGAAGGGCAGTTCCACAAGGAGAGAGATTGTGTTTCTCTGAAAGATTTAAGATTAATTAAATGGCCCTGATAGTTGGATTTTAATTCCTCGTTTATCATTGCTTTTAGTTATGCATTTCCTTATCTGATTTAATTGTTTTGTGTGCAAATTAAATCATTAGGAGCATGTTTAGGAAAATCTCTTCAATAAAGTATTAAGTGTGAATGGATTGGAATAAATTGTATCCACAACCTCCATTATAGGTTTGTCAGTGAAGTGATTTAATCGAACCCAAAGAACGTTTTATTTCACATTTCACATGGACAGATCTCCTTCAGATGGTAGTAGCGAGCTATTTCAAAAGCGTATGGATCACCCAAAGTGGACATATAATTTTGGTAGTAAACTTAGTATCAATTAATGGGTTACACTTAAAGTACAAATAATTACGATATTCCCAAAGGAAATGTTGTTCTTATTTTGCGTTGGCCAAAAGGTGGGCCGACTACTAGTTAAGTATTGTTAGGGTGGTTTGTTAATTAATGGGATTAATCCCTCCTCTTGCGACGGTATGAACTGTAGACGTCCACACTCTGTGGCCTGCGGGGATTCGATGTTTTAAGGTGTCGGTGAATTTATTTGAATACTATGTTGATGTTAAATTCGAAACACTTGACTGAGTAAAACTATGTTTGCATGATCCCAAGCTTCAAAATGTCTATCACTCCGTTGTCCTTAATTCTCAAAGATACTTTACTGGTTATAATGTTATTAGAAATAGAAATTAAATAGTGTCTTATTTTGCCGAAGAATACAAGCTGGAGGGCTTGTATATCTGGTCTAAGCAAAATAGACATAGGAAGATGAATTGTCCTATCCTTAAGACAAGAAAGATAAATCTTAATCCCTAGAAAGTCGAAACATTTTTAGTGGTGTTATCTATCAGTACCTAGTGAATAGATACGTAATCACTAATTATGTAAAAAGGTTCTAGGAAACCAATCGACATGTCATAGGTAGATTATCATCTATAATGGGTATGCTACGGAAGTGACGACTATTGCAGTGGGAGTTTTCTATAGAAATTTGGTTTATGAGTAATTGTTTTTACGTACCAAGTTTTTGAAAGAACTCATGTTCAGTTCTTAAATTGTGTATGGATGTTATGTTTGTTGTTTCGAATTTTATCCATTTAGTACAAGGTTGGACAATTTTTAAACTCAAAGGAGCCAAAATATCTTAAAAAGAGTTTTCTACAGAAGTTTTGATTTATTAGTAATTGTCTTTACGTGCCAAGTTTTAGAAAGAAATCGTGTTCAGTTTCTAAATTGGGTATGGGTAATAAATGTTGTTTTATCCATTTGGTATGTAGGTAGACAATTTGTAGACCAATATGTCTCACAGTACAGTAGATGAAATAAGTAACACGTCGACTAGAACCATTAAGAAGAAATGTCCTTCAATAAATGATTCATTACATTATTTTGGCATCTAGTGTTTGGGAGTTTTTGCGTTGGTAGAATTCAAAGGTAGATAGCCATTGAACTTATGGGTTTGTTGGGAATGGATGGAACTATTAGACCTACAAATTATACTTGGTAGCTAAAATCACTTAAATGACCTTTTGTAGGTCGAAGGATTTATAAGGCAAATAAATGTTAGGATGGATTCGTCCAATTTGTGTAGTCATATGATTTTAGAAGAAAAGGTAGTTTTGAATATTTTTCTTCGAATAAATTTTATTCAAGGCAGGGTACATTAAGCGGCATTCCATATTTGATACTTGTACACCAAGTACCCAGAGTTGCACACAATTTAATTGAACAGAATTCAAAGAAGATTCAATTAATTGCGGAAGCCGTATAACTAAAAATTGAACCTTCAGGAGAGCATCCCACTCTCCTATTTGATCACTTTCAGTAATGAAAACATCACATACATTATTCAAGGATTTACAGTATAAACCCCCTCTACACTCTACTTGAACAATGATCCAAACTACTATTTAACCAACCACAAATCCCTTATGGTTTTTTTCATTTGAATCCCTCAAACTCTACCAGAATGAAACTCCGTTCACTCTGCACTTTCTCTCACAATAAAACTACTCACTTTCTATCACTTTACTCAAAAACAAAATATAATCAAATCACTCAAATTCAACAGAAAACGCAATCTCAGATTTTCTCTCGATAAAACAAATGATCAAAAGTCTCTATCACTATATGTCGCGTCATCCTTTTATATAAGTCTTACATGAAACTTTGCTTCCAAGACACGTTTACTTATGGTAGGTCTTCTTTTGGAGTCCAAATCCGTAATTGACATCTCGCACATATAGAAAGTGAATCTCGACTTCCTTCCACTAGTCCTGCCATAATAAAACGCTCATAATCAATAAACAGGCCCAATTAAAAAGAAATACAAGTGGTCAATTCAACTTCCCTTAAATATTCTTTGAGTTGTATGAACCTAGGAACTAATGAAGGTTCTTCGATTTACTGCAAATCTTCATAACTTAAAAGTACAATGGAAGTTATGGAAAGATGTCGAGATTAATGTATCAGTGGCATTACGATTGAAATCGTAGTGACTAGTACCTTTTGGAAAATCAGGTAAATACTCATTGGATATTGAGATTCAATCTCAATAGGTTGCACATGGTTCATCAGAACATGACAGTGTAAACGAATGAAGGAAAATGTCTCTCAAGAAGATTGG
Organism: Striga hermonthica; assembly: GCA_902706635.1. Classification (NCBI taxonomy): domain Eukaryota; kingdom Viridiplantae; phylum Streptophyta; class Magnoliopsida; order Lamiales; family Orobanchaceae; genus Striga; species Striga hermonthica. The sequence continues at coordinate 82,167 of CACSLK010034139.1, read as the reverse complement.
TTATGTTAATGATGAGTTATTAGGAATTTCACTTTTTCGTATTGGAGTTGTGCAAATAGCAGGATAAGCTATAAATATAATCCTATTTAAGCTTAGTAGTCATTATTCTGAATGTATTGTGGACAAGGCTCAGCCTGGTCAGAAACATATTTAGATTGGGAGCATTTCAGCACATGTGATGGAAAATTGATACTAATAGGATAAAGGTTGTTCGGAAATTAGGCTATTTGTGGGATACTTCATAGTAATGAGAAATGAGTGGATTATTATATTACTAAAAGTCAGAAAGTGATCGTTACCACGAAAGCCTGATTTTTAGAGGAATACAAAGTAATAAACCACTAAACCCATTTGTAGAATTGTTTTAGGGAAAGATAAAAGTGAAAGTTTAGCTTTGTTACCAAAGTGTACAAATGTGATACCATAATAAAAATTGCAACACATATGTTGTGATATACACCTTTGCAAAGAGAACCTCGTTGTAGTGGGAGGGTTGCAAGGCAACTCCATGGATTTGTGACAATAAGAGAGTCATTGGACTCAGTCTGTATTAATCACGAGTTGATGAAATTCATGTTTTAAGAAAGTCTCGGACTTAGTCTCTAGTAAACTTTAATCGACCCCTAGTTATACAATGAGAAGATCCAAGACAAGAATGCAAAAACTTAACAAAGATTTAATGATTTTTGATTTGGGGTCATGGCTCTAATTAGATCTGGGTTTTTGTAGAATTACCAAGTAGCGTAAAGGCCATTGGACGAAATCTATGAGTGAAAACTTTAGTACAAGGCTTGTTGTGAAGTAGTGGACTCAGAAAGAATTGGATCTATTATGAGTTAGTTTTTTCACCACTAGCCGTGTTTAAGCTGTACATATGCAAGGCTTGTTGTCAAATGGCAGACTCGAAAAGAATATGATCTATTACGAGTTAGTTTTTTCACCAGTAGCCGAATTAAAAGTTGTTGCTACTCATATGAGTTATGACGATAGGCAAAGTAGATGTCAAGACATTTTCCTTAATCGGGAGCCTTGTAGGAATATCCATGGAGCAACACCCAGAAGTGTTCATTGGAAAAGGGCTAAGAGCATCTAGTAAGTAGGCTGATACAATCCATTTATGGACTGTAGTGGGCCGATAATTTGGTTGATAAGTTTAAATTGGGGATTTGATCATTAACCAAATGAGCATTATGTGTGGCGCATTGGAAGTGTGGTGGTACTTTTGTACTGCGCGTAGGAAACATCTTGATCAGTGGAGATGGTATGAAAATGTTGGCAAATGCAAAAGTATGGTTATCCAAATAGTTAGATATGAAGAATTAGGAATCAACAAATGTCTTGAGATTGAGGATCACAAGAAAGATATGTTGCGACTATCCCGAATTTCATTTCCAGACTATCATAAGACTCATTCTAAGTTTGCATGATACAAAGACATTCCTTATGCATGGCAATAGGAAGCCTAATATATGTGATAAATGAGGCCTGATATTTATTACTAAAGGTTTAGTTAGTGAATATCGAAGAAATCCTAGATGGAAGCGTTGGTTAATGGTAGGACATATGATCAAGCATTGTAACTGGGCTAAGGATAGTATGTAGGGTTACCAAACGAACCATAAGCAACCTATGGATTACAAAGGTTTTTGATTTCTAATTAGGCATGAACAACAAATAAAATCCACCAGATGGTTTGTGTTCACTTGTTGGAGCCAAGAAGCTTGGAAGAATGTCAAGTGGTAATACGTTGACAAATTCCATCGTAGAAACTCGGTACGTTCCTTCCCAAAATGGGAAGCAACGTAGAGATTGGACTCGCCATTGGACTAAAAAATGTGAACACCTCGTCAGACCAAGTCATATCACAATTTATTTGTGATGACAGTTGGTGCAATTGCAGACGGAGAGGAATCACTAGTTCAAAAAGCAAGAAGCACATAGAGCAAGTACGCCCGTTGCAGAAGACTGTGAAAGGGTGGACGTTTGTTGCTTAGTTATATCAGTAAACAACCAAGTAAAATTCTTTTAAAATAGGCTTTCCGACGAAAGCGGATGTTGACCATGTTAAAGGATTGGGAGTCAGATGTTTTGGCAGAAAGGACAACAGTTCTTTAAGAATTAGATTGAAAGAAAATCGTGGTTAGTAATAGCTATGAGCTTATTAAGCATAAGTGGGAGATTGTTAGAGGTATGATGTAAAAGCTCATTTTGCATATTCTAGCAATTCCATTTGATCAGACAATCATGTTTTACTTAATGTATTTATGTTGCAGTTTATTTATTTATGCAATCATAACTCCTTTATTTTACACTGTAGATAGTATGGTTTGTCGTGTCGAACAGAAAGATTATACTATCGGTTCCTTGTAAAATATAAACTAATTGTTCATAGTCTAGACAAACAGTGAGACCCCTGTTGGAAAAAAAAACTGTAATGTAGTCTTGATTCAGTTGATCTTTGACTGAAGGATTGCACTAGTACATATGTAAAGTATTGAACAGGACCATGAAAGGATGATTATAAGTACTGATCGAAGTTATAATATAGACCTTCAGTAGTTGATGTGTACTCTTAAGCTGTAAGATAATATAAAATGAGCATATGTATTCATTACTTGTTTATTTGATTTACCAAGGATGATTCATGTTTTGTTAGTATGACATACTAGGAATTTTGGTAAATGAGGGTATTTATATGATGTGATGTTATAAATTATTTACAATCACTATGTCCCAGTGTGCTGGGTAGATGACGTCCCCGAAATGAGCTCAGGAATGAATATTATGTCAAGCCCTGCAGGCAGATGTTTATCTGACATAATGATTAATGATCTGAGTGGTACTAGTTTTGGAAATGAATGAGAAGTTGAGTAATTATTTTGTAAGTAATTTAATTAATCAACAAACGTTATGATGGGTCTACTTCGAGATCTAAAGTGAACCGGTGGTAATGGGCTCTGATATTCTCGAACTGCCTCCAAATCACCTTCGGACCGCTGCAAACACCTGCAAGAACTCAACACCGAAAGTGTTTCCGGTGAGGAGCCTCAAACGCTTAAGTCAGTATGAGAGTGATGAAGTGAGTTCTGCTCAGTAGGAGCAGCAACTGAGAATAATGAATGGAGAGAATGAATGTTAGGGTTTGGAGTTACCTCAACTCCTTTATATAGAGGCAAAACACTTACCTGATGTACCCAAAATGCCCAGGCCGACTTACGCAAAGTGTCCAAAATGCCCTGGTCGGTTCGCATTCCGCCCACTTCTTAGTCAGCATCCAGATTCCTTCTTATCCTATATGGATCCACTCTTATTCGGAGGTCTCCATGTGTTATGTCAAAGTGTGTGAAATTCGTCAGAGCTATTGATGCCTCGAGGCAGGATTAGTCGACTTCAAGTATCGTCGAATCGTCTCAGATGCGTTTAAGCACTTAGGGATTATATTTTGCTCATTCGTATATTTGAAGAAAGTCGACTAACACAAGTCGACTTTAAGAGATCGTCCTGGAGCCGCTGAAGGCCATTCTTAAGTAGTTCATGAGAGGAATCGATTTGTAGAAGAGTCGACTCATGAATGTCGACTAGCGTTGGTCGACTCGCTTATTTGTCATCTGGTCGAGTAATCAGTACTTGGACTGGTGCGTTGTGATATGGCAATATCATCTAGTCCCCCCTCAAAATTACTCTAAGCGATTCAGAGCTTAAGAGTAAATTTGCGGTCAGTGGGTCCTTAGTTTTTTTTTTTTGGATTATATTTGCTAAGTAGACGTTATTCGAAGTCGAGTTTTAATGTTTCTCGTCGTATCGTCCCGATCTTGTTTATTGTCCTTTTATCTCCATCTAGTCGTCTTCGTCAGCTGCCTTGCCGATTTTCACGAGTCTACACGTCTTCAGGTCTATCCGTCCCTTTGATTATCTTTTTGAATTTTGAATTTCAAATTTCAAAATCCGGATAATGATGGGTGCCGTTTCAAAATCTGTCTCCTCGTATTCTGTGCTTTTTCCTCAACAGTTAGATCTTCTTTTAATCCTAGGGTTAGGATTGCGTTGTCCCTCTATAAATATCCTTCTTCCTCATTCCTTCTTCTTTTTCGCACTCAGAATTCTCGAGCCCTTTCATTCTTTCTGGCAATAAAACATTACGTTCTCTCGGCGACCATATTTTTCCGGTGACTTTTTCAGATTTTCCAGAACTTCCCCAGCAAGCCAGAATGTGTATGTTTATCCATTTCTCTCCTTTCTGATTTTCCTTTTTTGTTCGATTTTCTGGGTGATATGCTTGTAATTTATGCGTTCTTCATGATTTTTGAAATCTTCAAGCAATTTCTGGCAATTTTTGACATCAGATCTTCAACACATAAGTTAGGTCTCTCTCATGTGTTTGCTCGCTAATTCACTTTAGGATTCATGATTGAATCGGTATTTTTCCCTTGATCAACCCTGGTCGATTCTATAACTCTTCGAAACATAAGTTAGGTCTCACTCATGTGTTTCGATCTTCTTTTTTAGTCGAGTTGAGTTAGGAACCTCGTAGTTTCTTTTTCTCTTTGTTTTTCTTGGGGTCGACTCGTGGTTGTGAAACTTCTTCATGTCGACATACCTTCATTCGTAACCCTTAGTGTTTGGGTTTGTGCTTCCTTTACTGACCATCGTCCTTTTCCAACTTTTTTTAGATTCCAACTCCAGTTCCTCGCTCAACACTGTTGAGCGTTTGATCGACGAGGGACCTCAATCGTCTGACTTGGTACAGGTGGTTGGATTTAAGCTGGCCAACGTGTCACCCAACTCCTCTTCTTCTCATGTCGTCGCTTCCCATGTTGAGTAAGAAGAGTATGATCAGGCTTTACTGGCGGGTGGTTTAGTGGACGCTCAAGTGGACGCCCCGCGAGGAGAATCTCCTCGTCTTGACTTATTTCCTCGAGGTATTGCATTTAGGCTACCAGACATTCCTGTATATAGAACTAGTCCAGTTTCTGTACCGCTAATTGTTCTTCCTGGCGACCCTCAAAATGTTGTATCAGTGGCATGTCCACTAGCTAAAGTAGTCGTTTTGAATCCTTTTTCTTATGCCTCTGTAGCCTAAGTGGAAGGCTTTAGAACATTCAGCGGGCTCCCTTCTGACTAGGAGCTGAAGATTCCTTGTCCTGGTGACGATTTTTCTCGTCCTCCTCCTGGATTTTTTACGTTTTTTTATAGATCAAATAATGTCCGGTCTTTGTTTTCCTATTCAACCCGAACTCATGTCGATTAGCAATATGTACCATATACCCATAAATCAGCTTTCTCCCAATGCTATCCGCATTATGATTGCCTTCATAGTCGTCTCTTGAATAAAACTTCGATATTTCTCGCCCCAGTTTCTTTTTTATTGTTATGGGTACAGACTCATAAAAGGTGCCCACTGCCTAGTTCGTCTCTCGGGCGTTTCCTTTTTAGATGACCTTTCATCCAATGTTACCGAATGGAAGTTGAAATTCGTCTTCATTTGTCTGGCTGCCGGCGAGTATCCTTTTTCCAATGTTTGGATTACCACAAAGGTGAATCAAAATAAGCGGCCAAAGTCTAGCCAATTCGCCATGCTTTTGGAAGAACTTAATAAATGCACGTATGGTGCTCGTCGGTTGTGCAGAGAGTCTTCTCTCCTCATCCATGCTCGTATCGTTATTGATGAGAATCTACCTATACTTGAGGATCCTCGTAAGTCGTATGAACTTTAGATTTCGGTATTGCCATATTCACATACCATTCTCGTCTTAGTTCATTTTGATATTACTATGCTTATCTTGTTCTCTTTTTACAGTTTCTTTTCTCAATCGTTTTGCCGCCAAGAAAGGCAATGACAAATCAGGTCGTCCGACTCCTTCCAAGAAGCCGGTTGGCGACTCATGTTCAGCGCCAGAAAACACGGCAGTCGAGACGACTGCCGCTAATAAAACAAAAGTGGTACTGCCCTCGGCTGCTAAGCCGAGCAAGCCGTCTGGCCCGTCCTCCCGAAAACGGGCTAAGGACTAGTGGGACATAGTTCTGGTGCCCGACTCCCTCAAGCGACAAAAGGGAAAAGAAAAAGTGGTTGAGAGGGAGGCCGGAGGACCTTCACCCGTCAAGCTGCGCTCCGTTACCCTCGAGCAACCCTCTCGTCTTTATGGTAATCCCGACCCTCTTCAAATCCTCGAGTACCTCCACTCGACTTTGCCCGAGGATGATAGGGCCAGAACCGACGGCAACCCCTATCATCGGGCTCGTTATGTTGCTCGTCTCCTTCCGCGAGTAAGTTCTATTTTAATAAGATTCACTTTATCGTTGTTCGCAACTCGATTCTTATGCCATTTTCCCTTTGTCTTTTGCTTCTCGCCTGCATGATCCCCTCGATGATTGACGAGGCCACTTCTCCCGACTCCAATGTCAAAATTATGAGGGAGAAGTGTACGGCCAAGTGCAAAGAGCTCGAGGCTAAAGAGGAGTAGCTTGAGGACGCCAATGCCGTGATTACCAAATTGCGGGCCGAGAAGGAGAGGGCTTCAAGAAAAGTCAAGAAGTTGGAGGTCGACTTGGCGAAGGCCAACGATGAGGCCTTGATAGAGAGGGAGGCGGGGCGTCTAGAGGGCCGCAAGGCCTTTCTGAAGTCTCCGACTGGTGCTGTATTTGAGCATTACCGCAAAGCTTTGGTCGAGGAATTTTTCAACTCGCCCGCCTTTCTCGACGAGTTGTGTCTCTCGACGCTTCAATACATCAATTTCACTTTCGATGCATGGGAAGTGGTCGTCGCCAAGCCTGACTTCTCCGGCAAGCTCGACCGCAAAGAGGTGAAAGTGACCCTCTCCCTCCCTTAACGGTTTTGAAGGCGATGCGACTCTTTCTTCTGATCACGCTTGGTGGGTCGGCCTCGAGGCAAAAGCCATTCACATGGCTAAGCTTTCATCCCAACTCGAGGTCCCTCCATTCCCCTTGGTCGGTCTGATTGAATTAGTCGGGCCAAGTGGGACTGATTACGAAGAGGAATGAGAAGAGCCGGTCGGTGAGGAGATCGAGGTTGAGTCGCCCGGAGGCGAAAGCCAATTGGTGACGAGAAGAGGGAAGGCGCGGAGCCGTTGCCCGATGGAGGGGGTGCGGGGACCTAGTCGGTCGATGATGAGAAAGGTAATGCTGCCGAGAAGTCGACCGCCTATTCTCAGAAAAAAATAAGGTTTTCTTGATTATAATGGTTGTTTTGTTTTCGCTTTCTTTATTTTTTGGAAGTTGTAATGGCCATAAGGCCAGTTGTTTTTGTTTTCGTCTCTGAACTATCGTTAAGTTTTGTAAAGGTCGAGACGACTCGTTTTGTGGATGCCACCCTTATTAATATGATCTCTCTTTGCTTTGTTCTGATTCTCGTGGTCGATTATGCCTTGGTTTCTTCTCCAACTGTTCCAAGTTATGTACTTTTGCGTTGATGCTTTCTTTTGACTGTTTTGAAATATTTTTCAGCTCTTTTGTTTCGTCTTACTATATCTTCTCGCAACCCAGCTTGCGAGCTGGTCGAAGACGAGTAGTGTCATTTAGCTGCTTCATAGTTGGTAATCTTTAAGTTTTTCAACCCGTCATCTTTCAACCCGGCTTGCGAGCTGGTCGAAGACGAGTAGTCATATTTAGCAGCTTCGTAGCTGGTAATCTGAGGTTTTTCAACCAGTCATCTCCCAACCCAGCTTGCGAGCTGGTCGAAGATGAGCAATGATTTTAGCAGCTTCGTAGCTCGTAATCTAAAGTTTTTCAACCCGTCATCTCCCAACCCGACTTGCGACCTAGTCGAAGACGAGCAAAGATATTTAGCAGCTTCGTAGCTGATAATCTGAGGTTTTTCAACCCGTCATCTCCCAACCCGGCTTGTGAGCTGGTCGAAGACGAGCAACGATTTTAGCAGCTTCGTAGCTTGTAATCTGAAGTTTTTCTCTGTCGTGGTTGTGTTTGCTAGTTTTGTATTTTATCAACTTTCCCAAGATTCCTCGAGTCAGTATTCGTAACTGTGTTAGTCGCCATTCAAGATTCCACTTGACAATAGTTATTTAAATCGACTTCGTAGTCGTAGGCTTTTGTAACACCCCACTTTGATTTTAAAGAAATTCCGGACTTTTCAAAAATCAGTAAATAATTTTTCCGAATTTGTTTTCGAAAACATGGGCGTTATTCAAACATTTAACATCAACCAAGTCATATCTGGTTGTTCGCATGGTTTTTATTAACCTGATTTTCAACATAAGTTACTCAGCTCATAAACGAAGGCATGAAATAACCAAACACATGATAACCAATTTACATTAGGTTCATCAAAACATCCCAAAAATTCAACATACTCAAAAAGGAGTTTTCAAAACAGTTTTCATGTCTTAACCCAAAACAAGGTTCCACACTAAAACATTTATTCATGTGTGGAAGCATAAATAATCATAATCATAAGACCGACCCACTCGTCTTCCCTCGTCACCCGGCACCTGCTTAACCTGCATCCGTGAAGAGCAGGTAGGAGTGAGCACAAAATGAACGTAATGCTCACTACTATGCACATATATAAACATGTAAAAATGGTATGGTCGCAGCATGAATATAAGATAATCAATCATGTCTCATCTCCTATCCAATCACAACAAGTCACATTACTCCTGTGCACATCTATCGCTAGCCACAGAACGGGGATTCATTACCCGAAGGCGGGAGTACATGCCACGCTACAGACACGGCCTTCCATATGGGCTTACGTAACTCGCAAGGGCACGACCATATCAGGACTTAAGGAGACTTGCCTCACAAGGGCAACCGTATTACATCGATGGGGACAACCGTACCGATGGCCGTAACAACTCACATCGATAGGCTACATATTTCACATTCATACATAGATCATACCGACACAACATAAATGAAACACATATACGGCATAGAAATTTTATAACTAAACCCACCTGGATACCGAGATATAGCCAAACACAGGGTTGAAGGAATAATGGCATAAGTTCAGCTCGATGAACCTACAACAATTATAATAGCCTATCAACTGGCTATCCAATACAAGACAACACACAAAGAATATATATTTAGCCGAAATCATATCGATTAAGTGACTCGTAGATTCCTTGGCCGAGTTAAGTACAATGGAGTGACTACTAGACCTGAACAAAACTTATATACCTCAGTTAATACACATAATTATGCCAACATCAATAAAATCGAACCCAAACCTAGACAATGGATAACCGAGAATTAAGACTCCAAAATAAACCAAATTCAGAATCCAGAGTTAGACTAAACCAATCCACCTGATACTTTACCACATCAGAGAGCATACAAAAATACATAACTTCACCAAGTTTAAGCCCTAAATTCATCCGGGAGCATTTTCAAATAATTAAAGCAAAAATAGTGTCAAAATCCGATGTTAACAGTTCATATAGCTACACTTTAAATTTGAATTTAAAATTTCAACACAACAAAGAATAACACAAAGTAACATACTATACAAAGTTTCAGCTCAAAACACAACTGTACGATTTTTAGTGAATTTTACAAAATTCTGACTAGAAACCGATTTAATTAATTAAAATAGCTACAAATGAAGTTTCAACTTGAAAAATTTACACGACTTACAAAATAATCACAGGACATCACATATAAAATTTCACGGCATTCGGGCAATCACTCGATTTATCATGAATTAATTACAATTCAGAAGCATGCTCGGTTTAGAAAATTCATAACTCATGATATACATATCGAAACGACCTCAAACAAAATCCAATAAATCAAGGACAACTCCAACTATAACTCCAGGATTTCCACGAAAAATACCACTCGAAACTCAGTTCGATAACGACCAAAGTGACGGCAATCACTTTGATATTCAAAACGCATATAA
>CACSLK010034139.1:30311-53537 GCA_902706635.1 Striga hermonthica | reverse complement strand
ATCTAAGTCGGAAAACAGGTACGGCCTTCTCTCCTTGCGTGTCCCCGTGCGATGCTTTCCTTATGCCGTGCGATTGCCGTGCGTTTGGAGTGGAAGTTTGGGAGAATTTGCTTGTCTATGGTTGCTAAAGAAAGAGGCTAAAATATACTGAAAGTGTTGCTCGGTTCTATGGGAAAAATGCGAAATTTTCACAAATAAGGTGCTTAAATAGATGATCGGTCATGAAGGGGTGATGATAGTGCACTAACGTGGCTTCTTAAGCATTTAACACTTGCTAAACTCTCCTTAATCTTGTGATGACTAAGGAGCTTCTTTGCTTGCCAAGTGAATAATTCTTATTGGTTGAAATCACTTTCCTAAGGCTAAGGAAAGCTTACGGCACTTAGCTTGATTTTTGGGAAAATCCACCCTAATCCCACGGCTTAAGGGCTAATGATGGTGATTAATGCTAATTAATCACTCATAATGATGTTTAATTGTTAAATTAAACATAATACTTAATTACCAAAATTATTTCGGACGTAAACGGTACGCCGAAAGTAGATTTCGGTAATTTCGACTGAACTTAATTAATTCCGAAAATAATAAACGCTAACGTTACTATATCAGAATTAAACGTAATTTATACTGATAATATCTCTGGATATTACAAATGCCCCGTTTGATTTTGCATTATTTGAGATTATTATTTATTATAGATATTATTATTATTATTATTATTATTATTATTATTATTATTATTATTATTATTATTATTATTATTATTATTATTATTATTATTATTAATTGTCTAATTGATTTTATATGTTTAATGTGTAATATAAATAAATATTATTATGTGTGTTATATATATATAAATACCCAATTTAATTTTATTTATCGTACGATTATTATCGAGCCTCGACTATATTAATTATTGAACCGAGATGGAGAACCGACCCGCGCCCATCGACCTTCTTTTTATTATGGTCGTCTAGCTTTTGTTTTCGGCCCTTTAAGCTATTTCGTTCGGCCCAAATCGAACTTATATTTTTTGGCCCAATTGGAACAAATCCCAGCCAAACTTAAAACCTTTGTCACGCCTCTGTAAGTCGAGCAGAAATCAAATTGGAAACCCTCATCTCACATAACCTACCCTCTCTCTCATCTCCAACATCATATTTTCCTCCAAGTATCGATCGTAACCACGCAGCTACTTCCTCTCTCACTCAATCTTCTTGCGATCGCAGCAGAGCTCCCAAACTCTCGACCTGCTCTCTCTCTCGTAGACCTGCTGCTGCTCCGCCGTGTGCATCCACCATCGCCAATCATCTTTCTCGCGAACTGCAGCCCCGTCGCCGCTCCCTCTCCGCGCAGGCCATAAACCGGAGACTACCCCTCGAGCGCCGCTGCACGTCGTTTTCCTCCGGCGATTTCCTGTTCACGTGAGCAGTCCCAGGTCGCCGCTGACTCACTCCATCATCACCTTGGTCCGCCACGAATAGGGGCAGAATCCCGGCGACCTTCAAGCCTTGTCCCGATGAGTTGTGAACCAGTCCGGCGAGACCCTGCGCTTCCCGGCGAATTCCTCAGGTGCACACCCTCCTCGCGAGCAGCCTTCCAGCGCACCGGACAGCCGGTCTCCACCCTCTATTCCCCGCTCGCGCAGCCCCTCCTCGAGATCATCATCACCATCGCAATCGCCGGACCACCGTTCTTAGCCGTCGGGTCCCGTCGGAGTGTCGAGCGTAGCCGTTGAGCCCCGTCGTGTTCCGTCAGAGTGCCGAACAAAGCCGGCGAGTTCCAGCATATATTTTTCCTTCTGCTCGCACGACATCATCATCCCCGCTTACGCTGGATGCATGATAACGCGAAGGTCCTGTACCCAAATTTTGGCGATCCTCCAAAGCTGCGCGCGCCTCCTTTCAGCAGCCTTTCGTTCTTGTGCGGGAAGGACAGTGCTATTTCAAGGCCCTGTGTTCACGCAATCCCTGCTCTGGTTCCATTTGTACACCACTGCGACACCACCAGCTGGTTGTCCTCCCCGCTGCTGTACCTCCCTTCCGGCGAGACGAGAGTATCCGTCGAGCCCCGTCGTGCCGTTCGTTGCTTTCGTCCCGTTTTTCGAACGTTTCCCGAGAATGGTACTTAGGCTCACACTTCGTCTCGTTTTGATTTCGTGTATTGTGATATTGTGCTATATTATGTGTTGAGAGTGTGAATTACGAGTTAATTACGTGCATTGGATATGTGTTTGTATGAATTATGATAATTTATATGCGTTTTAGATATTAAAGTGATTGCCGTCACTTTGGTGGTTATCAAACTGAGTTTTGAGTGGTATTTTTCGTGTAAATCCTAGAGTTATAGGTACTTGGAGTTGTCCTTGATTTGTTGGTTTTGGTTTGTGGTCGTTTTGATATGTATATCATGAGTTATGAATTTTCTAAACCGAGCATGCTTCTGAATGGTAATTAATTCATGATAAATCGTGTGATTGCCCGAATACCGTGAAATTCTATATGTGATGTCCTGTGATGATTATTTAAGTCTTGTAAAATTTCCAAGTCGAAACTCCATCTTTAGCTATTTAAATTAATTAAATCGGTTTCTAGTTAGAATTTTGTAAAATTCATTAAAAATCATACGGTTAGAATTTTGAGCTGAAACTTTAAGGAGTATGTTATTTTGTGTTATTGCGTGTTGTGTCAAAAATTTAGATTAAAATTAAAAGTGTAGCTATATGAACTGTTAACGTCGGATTTTGACACTATTTTTGCTTTAATTATTTGAAAATACTCCCGGATGAATTTAGGGCTTAAACTTGGTGAAGTTATGTGTTTTTTATTGCTCTCTGATATGGTAAAGTATCAGGTGGATTGGTTTAGTCTAACTCCAGATTCTGAATTTGGCTTATTTTGGAGTCTTAATGCTCGGTTATCCGTTGTCTAGGTTTGGATTGATTTTTATTGATGTTGGCATGATTTATGTGTATTACCTGAGGTATATGAGTTGTGTTCAGGTCTAGTAGTCACTCCATTGTACTTAACTCGGTCAAGGAATCCACGAGTCACTTAGTCGATATGATTTCGGCTAAGTATATGTATTTTGTGCGTTGTCTTATATTGGATAGCCAGTTGATGGGCTATTATAATTGTTGTAGGTTCATCGAGCTGAACTTATTCCATTATTCTTTCAACCCTGTGTTTGGCTATATCTCGGTATCCAAGTGGGTTTACTTATAAAAATTTCTATGCCGTATATATGTTTCGTTCATGTTGAGTCGGTATAATCTATGTATGAATGTGAAATATGTAGCCTATCGATATGAGATGTTACGGTCGTCGGTACGGTTGTCCCCGTCGATGTAATACGGTTTCCCTTGTGAGGTAAATCTTCTTAAGTCTTGATATGGTCGTGCCCTTGCGAGGTACGTAAGCCCATATAGTAGGCCGTGTCCGTAGCGTGGCATGTACTCCCGCCTTCAGGTAATGAATCCCTGTTCTGCGGCTAGCGATAGATGTGCACAGGAGTAATGTGATTTGTTGTGATTTGATAGGAGATGAGACATGATTGATTATCTTATATCCATGCTGCGACCACACCATTTTGACATGTTTATATATGTGCATAGTAGTGAGCACTACGTTCATTTTGTGCTCACTCGCACCTGCTCTTCTCGGATGCAGGTTAAGCAGGTGCTGGGTGATGAGGGAAGACGAGTGGGTCGGTCTTATGATTATGATTATTTATGCTTCCGCATATGAATAAACGTTTTAGTGTGGAACCTTGTTTTGGGTTAAGACATGAAAACTGTTATGAAAACTCCTGGTTGAGTATGTTGAATTTTTGGGATGTTTTGATGAACCTAATGTGAATTGGTTATCATGTGTTTGGTTATTTCATGCCTTCGTTTATGATCTGAGTAACTTATGTTGAAAATCAGTTTAATAAAAACCATGCGAACAACCAGATATGACTTGGTTGATGTTAAATGTTTGAATAACGCCCACGTTTTCGAAAACAAATTCGGAAAAATTATTTACTGATTTTTGGAATGTCCAGAATTTCTTTAAAAATCAAAGTGGGGCGTTACAGTATGGTATCAGAGCCAGTCTGCGTTTCTGTAGATTGGTCTATATGTGAATAACTTGTTTATGTGATTTAGACCTTGTGTTGACCACTCGTCTTCGTCACGCCGCACTACTTAAGGTATGTTTTATATAAGTATCAATAAAATACTTATAATGTGAATTGTGATTTTGCACGAGTAGCAATGAAACTACTTGTGATGTTTTGCACGAGTAGCAATGAAACTACTTGTGATGTTTTACATGAGTAGCAATGAAACTACTTATGAGGTTTTGCATGAGTAGCAATGAGACTACTTATGAAGTGATATATATATGTTGTTTTGGGGCTTAGGAAATCTATCCACCTCAGGTTATGTGAAATCTAGTGTTTGACATTGAACTCTAGTGATATAGAGTTATGTTCGAATTCTAGAGATTCCTAGTGGTGAGTTTCAGTATATTATCATTGAGATAAGTGTTGTTTATAGCATTTCTCGCTATAAGATTCGTTCAGTGTCCTTAGAGTAGGACCATTCGTGACTCATTTCGAAAGAGAAAGGTTAAGTACCGAGTGAACCTCTAGTGTATGAGATCACTCGGGGAATTAGAACCTCAGTCGTCGAGGACCGGGAGTGTCATTTAGATGTCGCGAATTGGTTACTAATCGACCCCCGTAGTTGGGAGAATCTAATGCGTATCACCGTCGTAACTCTTGAGAGTGGCTAAGCCTCGAGAGGGACGATGGTTAATAATTCTCGTACGTTAGATCAAGCGTAAGTCCTGAAGGCTGATGCATGGATGAAAGACGACGTAGTCGTCCATAGGACGAGTGGATTGCTCCGACATCGCGTGAATATCTTGTGAGTTGGCTGCGAGGCGCGCAGTTGTAAAAGGTATGAATTTGTAATTAAGCCTGATGGTTAGGCTCTATAAGACTCGAGATATTAAAGTTGATGTTATGAAAATCATGGATATGATTTAACTTGACGATTATTGCACGACTGGGATTCTTTAAAGCATGTTATGTGGTGATAGTATGAGTTCATGTGAATTTGTGTTATAAATCATGTTAGGGCTGACTCTCTTATATTGTATATGCGCGTACATGAGGTGTATATTGTGATTACATGTGATCCCTGATGCTATGTACACGAATAGCACCCGCACCGGTAGAGATTTCTCGATTAGCTCTTAATACAGGATCATTCAAATCAGGTTTTAATTTAATAATTCAAATAATAGAAATTAAATAATCAAGGAGATTTGTATTGTATGAAAGCGCTGATCTTTTTCCAAGTGTCTCAGAACATAATCGAATCTTTTGAAAAAAAAAAGAATACACAATTTCAAAATCCAACTTTGTTGTTCAGCATCTTGAACTAGCCTGAAAATCGTATGAAAACTTCTCGTTATAGCCTCTGTTTGTGCTCGGATTATCGTGGCCTAAAAGCTGTTTTCTGGTTAAGAGTTCTTCATAAATTTTGTAGTGCTTTGAGTTAAGTTTCTGTGAGTTTTGAAATTTCATGATTCGGAGTTGAATTGAATTTATTATGAATTTTTTAAGTTGTAACTGCGAGCAGTTTTTAAAATTCCGGGCAGAATTGTGAATCATGATGTTGGGCTATTTTTGATAATTTAAATGTGACTATGTAAAAATATAATCAACATAAAACTTGTAGTACATGTTATAAGCTTTTTTTGGGAGTTAAAATCATGTTAGTTGGGGTTTTAGTTGATTTTATATGAATTTTCAAAAATGGGGTTATGCCCAAAACTTTTGAAATAGTAGCAGTGTATAAGACTGAAATGTATGTTCTGAAATGGGGCCTTTAACGTGATTATTCTTACAAATGCTCTTCTTGGAACTTATAGCTTTTCTAGTGTAGTTTCTGTAGGTTTTGAATTTGTTTAATTTAGAGTGTTATAACATGAGATATCGCTGTTTTAGTGAACTGCTGCAAATTTATAAATAGTTTCGTTGACAGATTTCTTGACCTAAATGTTTTATGCTGAAACTCGGTTTTATAGTTATTTTTGGCTTAAGTAATCAACATAAAAGTTGTAGATAATTGAGTTAGCTATCTTGTAGTTTTTGAATTTCAGTAATATCATATCTATAGTTTCGGTTATTGTGCATACACTGAGAACCTGTCAAGCTATATGCCTTCATTTATCCACTGCACCTATGTTTTGTATGTTTGTTGTATTATGTGCATTTAAATGATTTTATCTACCTGAGTATTCTTCATGAAAGTGATAGAGGCCTGAGTTGGGGATATTTTTCAAGTGGTTTCGTCATGAAACGATATGTAAACTGAAAGCTACATGCATTTTAAATTCATCACGCATGCTGGAAATTGGTGCAAGTTCATGTTTAGGTTTCCAAATCGAGTTATGAATTTCAAAATTTACTTTTCGTCAATTTTCATGTATATGTGCTATAATATCCCATTCAGTTATTAGTAATAAGTATCAGTTTATTTCTAAGATTGAGCTATTTTGAGGCTTAAAAAGTTAAAAATTTTGAAGTTTTCAAGTCACACGGGTCGTGTGGGTAGTGACACTGGTCGTGTGAAGTCACACGGGTCGTGTGGCTCAAGGCACTATTGAAGTTCAGCTTCGGTTTTTTTACACGGGTCGTGTGACTCAAGTGACACGGGTCGTGTGGCGTCACACGGGTCGTGTGCCGACAAAAATTTCAGATTTTAATTTTTCGGTTTTGGTTCAAACTAAAGTTCATTATGAGCATTTTACTAAGTATGGCTGATTTCTACAAGTTAAGAATTGATATGTTTAAGATGAATAATGTTTATAAGTTTTGAATTATTTATTTTGATAATTATTTCACTCCAAAGTATTTTATTCCAAAATTTTGCCTATAAATAGAGGGCTTCAAAATCTGAATTTTTATACCAAAGCAATATTTCAAAGTTATATAAGTTTTTTAGTAGTAAAAATTATAGTAAAGTGAAGAATTTTTGGAGTGGAAGAATCAAAGTTTTCAAGTTCAAGTTCTAGCATGTTTTCAAGTTAAAGTTTTCAAGAAGGAGGTAATTACTTATCTTAACTTCATGTTTTATATGAGTTAAATAGTTATTAGCATATATGTTGATGAATATAAAGTTGAGATTATAATGGAGTTTATGAATTCAATGAGTTT
The DNA here is from genome assembly GCA_902706635.1 of Striga hermonthica. Lineage (NCBI taxonomy): Eukaryota > Viridiplantae > Streptophyta > Magnoliopsida > Lamiales > Orobanchaceae > Striga > Striga hermonthica. The sequence continues at coordinate 46,325 of CACSLK010034139.1, read as the reverse complement.
AAGTTATGTGTAATAATGAGAATAAGAATTAAGTTGTTATAAGTTGAGATATATATTGAGCATATTATTGGATTGAGTTTAAGTTGAGAATGAATAGAATTTACATGTTATCACCTTCATTACATGTTAGAATGTAAATTCTTATAGTAGTAATGAGTAATTCTTGTGTAGATGAGGAGTATTTATGAACAAGAATTGAGTTATTTGACATGTTATAATTTGAGATAAAGATTTTGAAGTTAGCATGCAAAGTGAATTTCATGATATTAAGTTGAGAATTGAATGTGTTACTATGATTAGATGGCATATATTATGTATTTTATGGTAAAGTTTCAAGTGTAATGTATATGAAATTTCTCATACTATTAAGTGATGCGTAAAGTGATCATGTTTTAGTTTAATATGTTGAGAATACAATTTTATATAAATTGTTTTAAGTTTTGCTTAGTAATATCATGAATTAAGTGTTATGATTTGATGTTATGATGATATGAGAATTAAGTTATACTTTTCATTACCAAGTACGTTCAAGACAAGTTTAATAGTTTATAAATCATGTATTTGATGTTGGAATAAGTTGAATATGTTGAGTTATTTTTCACTTATAAGTTATATGAGAATAAGTTAATGATTTTAAAGACATGATTTATATGAGTATTGATTGAGTTTTAGTTGAATGTGTTAAGAAGACAATTCTATGAATTGTTTCAAGAATAGTATATTGATATTATAATATGGTTTTGATGAGTTTTAAGTTACCATTTTTATTTATATGTAAGTTTACGATAAGGTTTGAATCATGAATTAATGTATGTGGAATTTAGTTATTTTCACTTTCAAGTTATTTAAATGGTATATGAGTTTATACCAACATCTAAGTTTCAAAATCATGATTCATATGGTTTAAGTTCGGTATTAAGTAAAAGTTTAAGAATTTAAGATGTTCAATGAATTAATGTTCATTTGAGCTATAGCTGAAATTATCTTTAAGATTCGGATAAGTTATCAGTTAAAGTTAAGAATCCCAAAGTACTATTGAGAATACTATGAGCATAGTACTTAGTATATTTGTTTATATTTTTTATGTAGTTGCGGATACAGCTACATGTACAGCACTTACAGTTTTCAAAAGTTTTCAAGAAGAAAAGGTGGGGACCCAGACTGGGTATTACATTGAGTATAATAGCTATTACCATGTTCGAGGTATGTATAAAGTTTTAAGTTTAGGGTGGAGGCCAAGGCCTTAATATGCCATCCTAAAGTGAAGCAAAGAATTGAGATCACCCAGTCGAGACTGGGTTCTGAGGAAGGCAACCCCCAGAATGTGATCACGTGAGAACCGGCCTAAGTTACCGGTAGTTGCAAAGTTCAAGTTAAAGTTACCGGTCAGATACCGGGAGATTAAGCTCAGATATATACCAAAGATCATGATATTGATATTATAATTACTGTTTACTTTAGTATGGGTTTTTATGGAGTACAGTGGATTAGTACTCACGCCCCACTATTATCATTTTCAGGTAACAGGGTCAGTGCAGAGGTGTGAGATCAGCTATGGTGGTGTGGATCGAGAATTTGGTTCATTTGTTATATTATGAACTTTTAATAAGGTTTCGGTTTGTATTATACCATGCTTATAAGATTTTCGCTACGTCTTTCAGATATTGAACATGTGTAATAGTATTTTTAAAGTTAAAAGATTTATCAGTTCAGTTTTCATACATGTTCGATAATTAAAATTTGTTTTATTATATCTAACCAGTTGATAGACCAAGTTTTGAGAAGACAGATTTTAAAGAAGATAAGTTTAAGTAGCATCCCGAGCTAAGTTAAGAAGATTTTGAAAAATTATAAGTATTTTCAAGATGCGAAAAATTGACTCTGATAAGCGGGGTGTTACAGTTGGTATCAGAGCTAAAGTTCAAACGCTCTATATACTAAATGTTTGAGTTTCAGAAAGAAACTTTTCAAGAAAAACCGACCACACCACGCTCACACCTCGCCGACTACCAGGTAAGTGCTGTTAAAGTTTTTGCAAAAGTTTATTTTCTTAAATATATGCAAATTACTAAGTCTATGCTCAATAAGATTCAATTATCCGAACCTTATAAATCAGAATAACTGCTCAGATCAGTAAAATCAGATATGTCCTCATGTCCGAAATCAGAATTATAGTTGAGTTATAGCTTATCGAGTTGATAACTCGTCAAGAAATTGTGCTTTTCAAGAATTCAGTATTTATTTTCAGTTAAGATTCAAGTATACAGATGGCACTCTGTAAAGTTTCACAAGAGATATTCATTCAGATATAGTTGCTATTTTTGTGATTATAATTTTCTTTAAAGTTCGAAAGTCAAGAAAGTTATCTGAACATTTTGAAGATAAGACATCAGATTAAAGTTGAATTCTTACTCTAGAAATTGATTTATTTTGAGTATGTACGATGTACATAAGTTAAAGATCAGAAGTAACGGTTTTTCAGTATATAAGAGCCATAAGTCCGGGTTTATCATGGAGGTTTCAAATAAGAACCATAAGTCCGGATATACCATGGAGGCTTGAAACTGAACCGTACGAGTAAAGTTTAAGAAAGCAGTCAATCTTTAGAATCAGAAATAAAGGTATCTTAACAATTAGATACCGAGAAATTTTATTAAGCACTGTTCATGAACAAGTTATTAGTACCAGTAGGACCAGTCCTACAAAGTACATTTTATAAAGTTAATAAGCATGAGTTGCAAGTATCAGTATATATAAGTCAAGTATTTTCATTATTATCATGGTGACTTGAAATTAGAGTCACAATGTCGGGTAATTATCAGATAAAGATCAATGTTCATAAAATTTTGAATAATTGTTTTTATAGCTAATTAGCTGGGTAAATTATAAAGGCTTGAAATAAGAGTCATTAATCCGAGTTTACCTAGAAATTTGACAGACATCAGTTATTCAAGTTTCACAATCCAATATTGAGAGTATCAGTTAAATCTCTCGAAAGAATTTTTTTAAAAGTAAAAGTTATTTGGATATGTGAAAGTTGAAGATAGTCTGTTTAATAAGGCAGAGACGAATAAAGTTTCCATTTATATTCGTCAATATCAGAAAGATCCGAAAGGATTCAAGTTTTATTCAAGCACACACTGTTGAGGATTTCATAACTACAAAAGAAGCTATTACAGATCCATCAGAAATAGCAAAGCAGATGCATGAAATGCAGATATAGCAAAATTGAATCCTCAACTAATACAAGATAGATATATATACATAAGGAGGGTGCATCTCAATGGTCTAATACACCTTAACTCTGCCACGCATAACAGACATCAGACTTTATAAAGATAAATCCGTTGGATCGAAAGTTCGCTTTCGCTTAACCCCATGAGTTTCCACATAATCTTGAGAAGTGATGTTTTCTTGAAGTTTCTTGATAAGTCCAGCAGCAGTATCTGCACATTTGAAGATATCTCTAGTAGAATCAGATATAAAAGTCTGAAATAAACTTTCATCAAGAAAACCAAGAAGGCCGTTGAAGATGTGATGAGAATTTAATAGACCAATGGGCTTATTATGAAATTTCATGTCTGCCCAAGAAGCAATTGTAAACATGGTCATTATAGTTTTATATCCACCAGGAAGTATGATGAAAGCATCACAATGGTTCACCATAAACATAGTGCAATCATAAATAGAGTGAGAAAGCATCAGACTGGTAGAATCTTTGAGAACTTTTGAAGGAGTTTTGTGAAATGGTAGAACACTTTTCACTTCAATATCAAAGCATTTTCCAGCCAAGAGAAGGCTACCAAAGAAAGCGAGGCTAGTTCCTCCATACAGTAAATTGATCTTTTGTTTTCCCAATTCTCGCATTAGTTGGGATACAATATTGATATTTTGAGAAGAAGATACAAGTTTAGAACCACCAAGAACATAAATGGTTTTTATAGATGGAAGAACTTTTGTGACTTGAGAAATAACAGGAGTCTCCATTTGGAGTAGAGAGATACCAAATGGGGAAAGGATGGGTTATTTAAAGAAAGAGAATGAGTATTATAATGTTTGATTTTGGCAGAAGCAACAGACAGGGGAGCAGTTAAGCATTCAATGAGTTATATTTATCAAAGAAATAAATACCTTTTTATAAGGAAGTTATCAGAGATAGCTGTTGCAAACAGGATCCTTAGCAATAATGTTTTCGAGACTATAGTGGTTCTGTTCATCTTTAAAATAGACCCATAAAGACATAAGCTCTTGATGCACATATCCACTGGGATGTGTATCGAGAATTTGTTGGACGGTTTGATCCAGAGATTCATTATTCAAGCCAGTTTTTATGAAAGCTATTTTATCTTCTCGATTTTTGGACGCAAAACCCACCGATTTGCATCGAGTGTCGCAGTTCCAACGAGCACATTTATAGCAGCCGCCTATTCGTTTTGCTCTACGTTTCTTGGCAAGAGTACTTCTACCCATACTAGACAGATATTTATAAGAATTTGGAAATTCACTAGAGAGTCGGACGTTTGCTTCAATCAACCATCGGATATCATTTGGAATATTGTGGATCATTAGCACTCTCAATCTTTCCACTCGAGATCCATAAATCCTTTTTATGATATTAAAAGGAAGAAAGGAATATGATTTGCGAATATTTGAAAGTGCGGAATCCATTTGTTGTTTCGGACCATTGCTGAAGAAGACTGAAGGATTAGCGAGCCGGTTTCTAGAAGATCGAAGCGTATAAGGTAAGTTTCTGGAGATAGAGTTTGGCATTATTATATTTCCTAATGTCAAAACATGCAGCCAGTATGCAATTAATGCAGCAGAAATCCGATATGAGATGTCGGCAATAATTGAAGAATGAATTATTGTGAAGTTGAGTTGTGTCGGTCAGCATTATTGAGGACAGAATAATTCACCTCGATAGGTGAAATGTGGTATGATCAGTAATTTGGTAATTTATGCAGTGCAGTAATTTCCAATCAGTTTTATTTGAGAAATATTGGATATATTAAAATATTCAAGAAAGGTTCAAGACTGCTCATAATTGGCAGAAATTTTTACTTAGACATGGATAAAGTCTTTCAGATAGTTCGACTAATGAGAAGTGTCGTTTGGTAAGTTGCATTCTTTTTGTATAAGTCCGTTCAAAGTCCTTTGAACGAGTAGAAGAAGTATTCTAATATTTAGATTCACCTCCCAAGTTGGTTAGTATGTGTAATGTTTTTCACGTATTGATGATACGTGTATACGTGAGCGATCCAAATCATGTGCTTTAGCACAATGAGATTTATATTCAGTAAGTTTTAACTTACGAGGAACAGCCGGTATCAGTTTTGGACCAAAAGGTTCATCGATTAAGGAATTTATATATTTTCCTCGTTTGTATAAAATAAAATCGCCAAGGAGAATAAGATGCCATTTGGGAGTGATAAGCTGATGTTAGAGTTCAAGATTTTAAGTTTTGATATATACTCAAATAGTATGTATGCCAGTTTAAGTATTTCCGAGGACGGAAATAGTTTTAAGGGGGATAGAATGTAATATCCCATTCAGTTATTAGTAATAAGTATCAGTTTATTTCCAAGATTGAGCTATTTTGAGGCTTAAAAAGTTAAAATTTTGAAGTTTTCAAGTCACACGGGTCGTGTGGGTAGTCACACTGGTCATGTGAAGTCACACGGGTCGTGTGGCTCAAGGCACTATTCAAGTTCAGCTTCGGCTTTTTCACACGGGTCGTGTGACTCAAGTGACACGGGTCGTGTGGCGTCACACGGGTCGTGTGCCGACAAAAATTTTCAGATTTTAATTTTTCGGTTTTGGTTCCAACTAAAGTTCATTATGAGCATTTTATTAAGTATGGATGATTTCTACAAGTTAAGAATTGATATGTTTAAGATGAATAATGTTTATAAGTTTTGAATTATTTATTTTGATAATTATTTCACTCCAAAGCATTTTATTCCAAAATTTTGCCTATAAATAGAGGGCTTCAAAATCTGAATTTTTACACCAAAGCAATATTTCAAAGTTATATAAGTTCTTTAGTAGTAGAAATTATAGTAAAGTGAAGAATTTTTGGAGTGGAAGAATCAAAGTTTTCAAGTTCGAGTTCTAGCATGTTTTCAAGTTCAAGTTTTCAAGAAGGAGGTAATTACTTATCTTAACTTCATATTTTATATGAGTTAAATAGTTATTAGCATATATGTTGATGAATATAAAGTTGAGATTATAATGGAGTTTATGAATTCAATGAGTTTAAGTTATGTGCAATAATGAGAATAAGAATTAAGTTGTTTTAAGTTGAGATATAGATTGAGCATATTATTGGATTGAGTTTAAGTTGAGAATGAATAGAATTTACATGTTATCACCTTCATTACATGTTAGAATGTAAATTCTTATAGTAGTAATGAGTAATTCTTGTGTAGATGAGGAGTATTTATGAACAAGAATTGAGTTATTTGACATGTTATAATTTGAGATAAAGATTTTGAAGTTAGCATGCAAAGTGAATTTCATGATATTAAGTTGAGAATTGAACTACTATGATTAGATGGCATATATTATGTATTTCATGGTAAAGTTTCAAGAGTAATTGATATGAAATTTCTCATACTATTAAGTCTTGAGTAGTGATCAAGTTTTAGTTTAATATGTTGAGAATACAATTTTATATAAATTGTTTTAAGTTTTGCTTAGTAATATCATGAATTAAGTGTTATGATTTGATGTTATGATGATATGCGAATTAAGTTATACTTTTCATTACCAAGTAAGTTCAAGACAAGTTTAATAGTTGTAAATCATGTATTTGATGTTGGAATAAGTTGAATATGTTGAGTTATTTTTCACTTATAAGTTATATGAGAATAAGTTAATGATTTTAAAGACATGATTTATATGAGTAATTATTGAGTTTTAGTTGAATGTGTTAAGAAGACAATTCTATAAATTGTTTCAAGAATAGTATATTGATATTATAATATGGTTTTGATGAGTTTAAGTTACCATTTTTATTTATATGTAAGTTTAAGATAAGGTTTGAATCATGAATTTATGTATGTGGAATTTAGTTATTTTCACTTTCAAGTTATTAAATGGTATATGAGTTTATACCAACATCTAAGTTTAAAAATCATGATTCATATGGTTTAAGTTCGGTATTAAGTAAAAGTTTAAGAATTTAAGATGTTCAATGAATTAATGTTCATTTGAGCTATAGCCGAAATTATCTTTAAGATTCGGATAAGTTATCAGTTAAAGTTAAGAATCCCAAAGTACTATTGAGAATACTATGAGCATAGTACTTAGTATATTTGTTTATATTTTTTATGTAGTTGTAGATACAACTACCAGTACAACACTTACAGTTTTCAAAAGTTTTCAAGAAGAAAAGGTGGGGACCCAGACTGGGTATTACATTGAGTATAATAGCTATTACCCTGTTCGAGGTATGTATAAAGTTTTAAGTTTAGGGTGGAGGCCAAGGTCTTAATATGCCATCCTAAAGTCAAGCAAAGAATTAAGCTCACCCAGTCGAGACTGGGTTCTGAGGGAGGCAACCCCCAGAATGTGGTCACGTGAGAACCGGCCCAAGTTACCGGTAGTTGCAAAGTTCAAGTTAAAGTTACCGGTCAGATACCGGGAGATTAAGCTCAGATATATACTAAAGATCATGATATTGATATTATAATTACTGTTTACTTTAGTATGGGTTTTTACGGAGTACAGTGGATTAGTACTCACGCCCCACTATTATCATTTTCAGGTAACAGGGTCAGTGCAGAGGTGTGAGATCAGCTTTGGGGGTGTGGATCGAGAATTTGGTTCATTTGTTATATTATGAACTTTTAATAAGGTTTCGGTTTGTATTATACCATGCTTATAAGATTTCCGCTACGTCTTTCAGATATTGAACATGTGTGATAGTATTTTTATAGTTAAAAGATTTATCAGTTCAGTTTTCATACATGTTCGATAATTAAAATCTATTTTATTATATCTATCCAGTTGATAGACCAAGTTTTGAGAAGACAGATTTTAAAGAAGACAAGTTTAAGTAACATCCCGAGATAAGTTAAGAAGATTTTGAAAAATTTATAAGTATTTTCAAGATGCGAAAAATTTACTCTGATAAGCGGGGTGTTACATGTGCCCTATGTGACTTAATCTGATTAGTATGATAATGTTAGCTGGAAACACTTGCGAGAGAAGCTTTACGCTAGACCTCGAAGTGTGAAAGCTATTGGCTGTGTATGGGGATGAACTCGTTTAGGACTACCGACACGATTAGCTGCCGGAGTAAAAGCTGTCGTGATGGCCGATATTATTGGTCGGAAGAGTCAAATGAGCTAACCATTCTGTTGTTCGGCGTTGACCGCCGAGTAAGGATTGTTCCTTCCGGTGACGCCAATGCTCAATCCCTTTTGGGAAAATTGTTCTTGTCAACCCAAACCTTTGTGATTTTGAGTCTTGGGAGAAACCCTTTTTCCTATTTGAGTACCTAAGAATTGTGAAACCCAAAAATTGAAATTTCAGGTATCAGCCTCGAACCCAGCGCCGAACCTGACTGGGTGTAGCCACGCGAAGTGGTGGTCGAGCCTGCACGCTCATGCTGAGAGACGTGAGGCCAACTGCAGTGGCCGACCGTTGACTCGCACGAGAGTTACCGCCGCTATCACCGAACGCCAAACTCCTCAAGTCAGTGTGAACGGCCAAACCTTGAACTTGTAGCTGGTATCTGAGTGGGTACATGCACGCGTCCCAGCGTCCCGCATATACAGCGCCAGCATGTGTGTCACCTCTCGGATGACAGTGCATTAAACCCAGTCCGACCTTGTCCTTTTAGGGGTCTTTGAACCAGATTTTTGGTTAAAGTGTATGTTGATCTTTCGAGTCGTTGTGTGAATGCCCTAATCAACAATCCCCGGTGTATGAGGTTTGTCGATTAGTTTCCCATGCCACATGCGAGATTTTCTCGAGATGGCGAGATAGTAGTTTCCGTAGTAATGTGGGGGCGGAGCCTTGAGTCTCGACTGGAGACCGACTCCGCGGGAGGAAATCATTATCGAGTATCTTGTCGTTACTCCCGAAGCCGCATACGAGGTGTTACTCGTGTCGGCAATGGGTGAGGCCTTGTCATCGATTTCAAACAGAATCATGTGTTCTGACTGTACCAAGTTTGAGTATAAGTGTCGATTGTCTGTCCTATCCTGATTTCTCGACCAAGTCAATAGCTTAGCCAGATGGTTGACTCCACCACCGAAACTTGCGAGGATGCATGACACGTTCTAGCCTCGTGTTGGAGGGAATGTGTGCGTGATCTCGAGGTATGTGTGAATTGACGAGCTGTGTGATAGGCAGAACCCTACCTGTATGGAGGTTCCGGTGACCTGTTGGGATCGATGGTCCATCAGGGAAAGACCGGGAGGGGTACTCGTCAAATTCCAGTAGTGGTAGTCGAGTCGAGGGCGAGACGACTTGGGAGAGGGAAACCGAGATTCGGAGGGAGTACCGAACACCTTATGTTGATATTCCCCTTGTATTCTGGTTGATTTAGTTTTCGAATTCCGAGGACGGAATTCTTTGTAAGGTGGGTAGACTGTAATGCCCCGTTTGATTTTGGATTATTTGTGATTATTATTTATTATTCATATTATTATTATTATTTTTTTTTTTATTATTATTATTATTATTATTATTATTGAAATCAAAATGATTACAAGAAATTGGAGGGGAGCCGAGATACTATCTGGGCCCCTACTCCTTTAGCAATGGAAAAGCTAATACGAGTGAAAATATGAGGAGCGGCACGTGCTCCAGCATCCTGAGATACAGAATACTTCTGTATCCTCTTGAGTAGGGCGATGGCCTCCGTGTGCAACTCCCCCAATGAAGAGAAAGAGAATGGAAGAAATCCATAGCCCTTAGTAGCACACAATGCGTCATATTTTGCCCGTTTGCGCTGAGCGGCATCAACCACAACACGTCCCGGAACGAAGTCAGACATCCCGGACTGGGTCAAGGGCGAGGAACCAGTCAAATCGACGCAAACGTCAAGCCCCCTATCCCATGAGTAAAGTAACAAGTTAGCAGGGCGAAGTGGTCTATCTTGCGCATCAAGGAGTCCAATATCGACCTCCTTACCAACAGAGATCCCGGAGCGAAAGCAGACATCTGAAAGAGTATCGCGAACAAGGTTATGGCGATGTTTAATGCCAACCACACCGGCACATGACACCGCATGATCGCCAAATATATCTCCGTCAAAGACCCGAGAGCAAGCCGAACATGGTCTGGAAATGGAAAATAATGGCACACCTAACCGATAGCAGAGCACAGCACGGTAGGTCTTACCATTCATCGTTTGCCCTAGCCCAGAAATCGGGACTGCGCGGAGCCAATCTGATGCGTGATCACCCTGTTGCGACTTCCACAAGGCCACCTGCCTAGGAGATAAGGAGAATACAGATTCCGCCGAATCGGTAACTCGAGTGAAATATATATCTGCCAATTTCTTCATGAATTTGGGGGCAGCAATCTCACTAGAAGCACCAAATAAGTCAGTATCTGCAACCCTGTTAAACACCTCCACGGCATCACCAAAGGTAATGCCCGCATCAGCGATCCCAGAAGGAAGGAGAAGCTTATCCTGTAACCCTGCCGACTGAAGCCTGGACGCCAGAAATGCATAATTTACCACGTCCCCAGCACAATAGACTCCCAGGCCTCCAAACGAAAAAGGCAAGGTGGCAAGCCGCCACTGCCAGTCACCAAACCCGGGGCCAGACGCGGTAACAATACGCTCTAAACTAGCGCGAAGGGCCATATCAAAAGCATGCTGCGCTGCACTAAAAACATGGGGGGGGCAAGTGCGCATGGCGAAATAGAGCTTGGAAATACCTGCACAGGCACGGAGTAGCAGCAACTCACATTGCGGATCATTAATCTTAGCAACCGCATCCATAAGCTCAATTGTTCTGGCTACTCTCGTCATCACAAGCTGAGAACTGAAGTCATCGCTTACACTAACAGGCCCCCCAAGGACCTTGACCCCGAGCTGAGGTCGAGCGATATTGTTATTATTGATTGTCTAATTGATTTTATATGTTTAATGTGTAATATAAATAAATATTATTATGTGTTATATATATATATATATAAATACCCGATTTAATTTCATTTATCGTACGATTATTATCGAGCCTCGACTATATTAATTATTGAACTGAGATGGAGAACCGACCCGCGCCCATCGACCTTCTTTTTATTATGGTCGTCTAGCTTTTGTTTTCGGCCTTTTAAGCTATTTCGTTCGGCCCAAATCGAACTTATATTTTTCGGCCCAATTAGAAAAAATCCCAGCCAAACTTAAAACCTTTGTCACGCCTCTGTACGTCAAGCAGAAATCAAATTGGAAACCCTAATCTCACATAACCTACCCTCTTGTCTCCAACATCATATTTTTCTCCAAGTATCGATCGTAACCACGCAGCTACTCCCTCTCTCTCTCAATCCTCTTGCGATCGCAGCAGAGCTCCCAAACTCTCGACCTGCTTTCTCTCTCGCAGACCTGCTGCTGCTCCGCCGTATGCATCCGCCATCGCTAATCATCTTCCTCGCGAAATGCAGCCCCGTCGCCGCTTCCTCCCCGGGACTGCCCCTCGAGCGCCGCTGCACGTTGTTTTCCTCCGGCAATTTCCTGTTCGCGTGAGCAGTCCCAGGTCGCCGCTGACTCATGCCATCATCACCTTGGTCCGCCACGAACAGGGGCAGAATCCCGACAACCTTCAAACCTTGTCCCGGCGAGTTGTGAACCAGTCTGACGAGACCCTGCGCTTCCCGGTGAATTCCTCAGTCGCACACCCTCCTCGCGAGCAGCCTTCCAACGCACCAGACCGCCGGTCGCCACCCTCTGTTTCCCGCTTGCGCAGCCCCTCCTGGCGATCATCATCACCATCGCAATCGCCGGACCACCGTTCTTAGCCGTCGGGCGTCGAGTCCCTTCAGAGTGTCGACCGTAGCTGTTGAGCCCCGTCGTGTTCCGTCGGAGTGCCGAACAAAGCCGACAAGTCCTGGCGTATATTTTTCCTTCTGCTTGCACGACATCGTCATTCCCGCTTACGTTGGATGCGTGAACCAATCACCCCCGGCCATCACCATCGCGTCGCTCTCGGCTGTTGCACACCACTGAGTTCAGCGTCACCATCGCATCCCGATAACGCGAAGGTCCTGTACCCAGATTCCGGCGATTCTCCGAAGCTGCGTGCGCCTCCTTTCAGCAGCCCTTCGTTCCTGTGCGGGAAGGACAGCGGCACCTCGTGGCCGACACTATTTCAAGGCCCTGTGTTCACGCGATCCCTGCTCCGATTCCATTCGTACACCACCACAAGACCACTAGCTGGTTGTCCTTCCCGCTGATGTACCTCCCTTCCGACGAGACGAGAGTATGCGTCGAGCCCCGTCGTGCCGTTCGTTGCTTTCATCCCATTTTTCGAATGTTTCCCGAGAATGGTACTTAGGCTCGAACTCCGTCTCGTTTTGATTTCGTGTATTGTGATATTTTGCTATATTATGTGTTGAATGTGTTAATTACGAGTTAATTACGTGCTTTGGATATGTGTTTGTATGAATTATGATAAATTATATGCGTTTTGGATATCAACGTGATTGTCGTCTCTTTGGTCATTATCGAACTGAGTTTCGAGTGGTATTTTTCGTGGAAATCCTAGAGTTATAGGTACTTGGAGTTGTCCTTGATTTATTGGTTTTGGTTTGAGATCGTTTCGATATATATATCATGAGTTATGAATTTTCTAAATCGAGCATGCTTCTGAATTTTAAATTCATGATAAATCGTGTAATTGCCCGAATGCCGTGAAATTTTATATGTGATATTCTGTAATGATTATGTAAGTCGTGTAAAATTTTTAAGTCGAAACTCCATCTGTAGCAATTTTAATTAATTAAATCGGTTTCTGGTCAGAATTTTGTAAAATTCATTAAATATCGTACAGTTGGAGTTTTGAGCTGAAACTTTGAGGAGTATGTTATTTTGTGTTATTTTGTGTTGTGTCAAAATTGTATATTAAAATTCAAAGTGTAGCTATATGATTTGTTAACATTAGATTTTGACACTTATTTTGCTTTAATTATTTAAAAATGCTCCAGGATGAATTTAGGGCTTAAACTTGGTGAAGTTATGTGTTTTGTATGCTCTCTGATGTGGTAAAGTATCAGGTGGATTGGTTTAGTCTAACTCCGGATTCTGAATTTGGTTTATTTTGGAGTCTTAATGCTCGGTTATCCGTTGTCTAGGTTTGGGTTGATTTTTATTGATGTTGGCATGATTTATGTGTATTACCTGAGGTATATGAGTTGTGTTCAGGTCTAGTAGTCACTCCATTGTACTTAACTCGGTCAAGGAATCCACGAGTCACTTAGTAGATATGATTTCGGCTAAGTATATGTGCTTTGTGTGTTGTCTTGTATTGGATAGCCAGTTGATAGGCTATTATAATTGTTGTAGGTTCATCGAGCTGAACTTATGCCATTACTCCTTCAACCCTGTGTTTGGCTATATTTCAGTATCCAGGTGGGTTTACTTATAAACATTTCTATGCCGTATATGTGTTTCGTTCATGTTGAGTCGGTATGATCTATGTATGAATGTGAAATATGTAGCCTATCAATGTGAGTTGTTACGGTCGTCGGTACGGTTGTCCCTGTTGATGTAAATCAGTTGCCCTTGTGAGGCAAGTCTTCTTAATTCCTGATATTGTCGTGCCCTTGCGAGGTACGTAAGCCCATTTAGAAGGCTGTGTCCGTACCGTGGCATGTGCTCCCGCCTTCAGGTAATGAATCCCCGTTCTACGACTAGCGATAGATGTGCACAGGAGTAATGTGATTTGTTGTGATCTGATAGGAGATGAGACATGATTGATTATCTTATATTCATGCTGCGACCATACCATTTTAACATGTTTATATATGTGCATAGTAGTGAGCACTATGTTCATTTTTTGCTCACTCCCACCTGCTCTTCACGGATGCAGGTTAAGCAGGTGCTGGGTGACGAGGGAAGACGAGTGGGTCGGTCTTATGATTATGATTATTTATGCTTACGCATATGAATAAACGTTTTAGTGTGGAACCTTGTTTTGGGTTAAGACATGAAAACTTTTTTGAAAACTCCTGGTTGAGTATGTTGAATTTTTGGGATGTTTTGATGAACCTAATGTGAATTGGTTATCATGTGTTTGGTTATTTCATGCCTTTGTTTATGAGCTGAGTAACTTATGCTGAAAATCAGGTTAATGAAAACCATGCTAACAACCAGATATGACTTGGTTGATGTTAAATGTTTGAATAACGCCCACGTTTTCGAAAACAAATTCGGAAAAAATATTTACTGATTTTTAGAAAGTCCGGAATTTCTTTAAAAATCAAAGTGGGCATTACAAACGACTTCTCCTCGTCCAACGATTTCTCGTATCAGGTGGTACTTGCGATATATGTGTTTACTCGCTTATGAGTCCGTGGCTCCTTTGAATTTGCTACTGCTCCGCTGTTATCACAGAACACCGTAATTGCAGCGGGCAAACTCGGTAACACATCAAGGTCGAGGAGAAAATTCCTGAGCCAGACAGCTTCTTTTGTTGCCTCTGAGGCTACTACATACTCAGCCTCCATGGTTGAGTCTGCCACGCATTTCCGCTTGACACTCCTCCATACCATGGCTCCTCCTCCTATAATAAACACGAACCTTAAGGTCGACTTGCTTTCGTCCCGATCTACTTGGAAGTCAGAATAGGTGTAACCCAACGGAAGCAATTCATCTGCCTGGTAAATCAACATGTAATCCTTAGTCCTACCTAGGTACTTGAGTATATGCTTTACCGCAGACCAATATTCCAGTCCTGGATTACTCTGATATCTTGCTACCATGCCCACGACATAACAAATATCAGGTCACGTGCACAACATCGCATACATTAGGCTTCCTACTGCCAATGCATAATGAACTGCCTTCATGTCCTCTACCTCTTGAGGTGGCTTCGGGAACATCTTCTTAGATAGAGGTATTCTGTGCCGAAAGGGTAATCCCCTTTCTTGGAATCCGGCATGTAGAAAAGTTTTAGGACAGTGTCTATGTATGTGGATTGGTAGGCACAACTTTCTCTTCTCGCAGTCCCGAATGACCTTGATTCCGAGAACAAGTCCTACTTCTCCCAAATCCTTCATATCAAACTGCTTGGATAACCATACCTTTACATCTGATAACGTCTTCACACTGTTTCCAATAAGAAGAATATCATCCACGTACAACACTAGAAACACCACCACGTTTCCATCACTTTTCTTGTACACACAGTGCTCATCCGGACATTAGGTAAATCCATATGATTGGACAACCTCGTCAAAACGGATGTTCCAAGACCTCGAAGCCTACTTCTGCCCATAAATGGACCTATTCAGCTTGTAGACCAGATGTTCTTGGCCATTTTCAATGAATCATTTTAGTTGCTGCATATAGATGTCCTCGTCCAAATTCCCGTTAAGGAAAGAAGTCTTAACATCCATTTGCCAAATCGCATAATCCATATGAGCGGCCACAACCAAGAGAATCCTGATGGATTTGAGCATGGCTACCGGCAAAAAGGTTTCGTCATAATCGATCCCTTCTTTCTGAGTGTACCCTTTAGCAATAAGCCTAGCTTTGAAGGTCTCAACCTTCCCATCTGCTCCTCTCTTTCTCTTGTAGACCCACTTGCATCCAATGGCACGAACGCCACTGGGTGTGTAACACCCCTCCTTATCGTTAAATCAGAGTGCGAAAAATTCGCAAAGTTATTTAAAAATAAAGCCTTTTTACTTTGCGAAAACTGATTCGGGGTGCTACCTTAAAATCGTGACTTAATTTAGAAAACCGTTGTTTTAATTTTTAATAAAATCGTCTGGTTACTGAAAGCATAAGTTTCTCAAAAGTTCATCAAAAGATAAGTTCGTCAAAAT
>CACSLK010034133.1:7544-18484 GCA_902706635.1 Striga hermonthica | reverse complement strand
TCATTCACATGCAAGGAGAAGAAGCTCACGTACGCACGCAAGGTCACGAGAAATATGGCTCAATCGTCCGAGCAATTGAGAGGGTACTTATATGTTAACTCTCTTTTTATGATTATAAGATCATACTATGTTTATTAAGATCAAGCCATGCTATTCAGTTTAAGTAGAAGTCATGTTAAGCTCGGTTTAAAGGCATGTTAAGTCATTTCGAACCATTTGGAGTTCGAGATGCCAACTCTTGAGCAATTCATGTTTGTATGATTTTTATATGTTATTTCATGTTCATTTATGTGATAATTACCGAAAGAAGTAGTTATTGGGTCGAAGGATAGGCTAAAGCCGTAGGTTACGCAAATAGCACAAGCCGCGGCCCTTTACGTCTCAACAAGTTATGTTCATGTTATTCGACCATTATATATGTGATTAGTCATGTTATGTTAAGTTATAATTAGCCATGTTAAGTAAGGTTCAATCGGTTGGGAGAAATCACTACACGGCCGGCAAGGGCCGGTCGTGGTCGCGCTGCACACACAGTAGCCCAGTTATGTAAGTCGACCGTCGGTTGTGCCGGAGGCATCCGATGGCCGTTTCGTGTGCATGGGTTGTGCCAGTCGCACCGCCAACGCCTAAGTCATGCCCGGTTATGCACTGGTTAATGTCTGTCGCGCCGATAAGGTTCAGTCGACGTTGGCCGTGCTTAGTAGCATGCCGACAAGATAAGACGTACGCTAGTACACGCGGTCATTCACGACTGTGCTCAGTGAGTCTAGCAAGGCCCGGTAGCACCCAGGCCGTGTCAGTCCATGCCAGTGACCGCGCTTGGGCATCAGTAAGCCCAGCGTGGGACCGAGCCAGTGATCGACCGCTCGGCCACAACGAGCCGGCTGTCAGGTCAGTCAATGAACCAACTCATGTCAGTCCAGTTTCATGTTTAACCAGTTCCGGTTATACCGGTTTAGCTTAGCTGTCATGTTAAGTTCAGAATCAGATTGTCAGTTCAATAATGATTAGTCATGATCAGTATATTCAGTTATGTTTAATCAGTCAGTCAGTACCAGGTTCAGTTTAATCATGATCAGTCATGTTTAGTAGATTCAGTTATGTTGAGTCAGTTCAGTTCAGTAATTTAGTTAAATTATCAGTCCAGTCAGTCTAGTCCTGTAATTTCAGTCAAGGTTTAGTTTCAAGTCAGTTTTTACTAAGCCTAATTCATGTCAGTAAGATCAATTACATCGTGTCAGATCAGTCGAGCATCTTAACAACTATTTTAATCAGTCTGAGCATAGTACTTAGTATTTGTTTATATATGTCAGTTTTGCAGGCAATCAGCACTTACATTTTCAGATCAGCAGTTCAGGTGGGGACTCAGACTGGGTATTACATTGATTATAATTATTCTACCATGTTTGAGCTATGTATTTCATGTGAGGTATCCGCTCGGAATGGTCGCCGGTCCATTCTGGGTTCTAGTGGCCCTAGTCTGCCCACTAGAGTGTGCACATGGTGTCCGGCAGTTTATGCTGGCAGATGAGGTAACGGTCAGGGTCACGTTGGCGTGACGATATGATTCATGTTCATGTTATTACCGGTTTCATGTTCAGTTCATGTTCATGCCAGGATCATGTTATTGTAATTATTTTCACTGTTTACTTCAGTATAGGTTTCCACGGAGCACAGTGGACTTGAGTGCTCACGCCCCACTTTTATCATGTTTTTCAGGTCATGAAGTCCGGACGGAGGTGCGAGATGACGGAGCTGTTCGGGATTATGCTTATAAAGTTTAAATTACCTAAGCTCTATGCTTATAAAGCTTAAATTATGTTTTGTAAAGTTTGAATTTGGCATAGCAGTGCCGTTATTATTTTCAGATAACTTGATTTCACGATCACGGTACTGCTATCCAATTTCACCACTACAGTTTCCGCTAATGTTTTACCGTTCGTCAAACTTGGCCCATTTAATCAGTCAGCAAGCTGTTAGTTGGTTTTTCAAAACCAAAAGGATCAGATTTATCAGTCAGTTATGTATTTTAGTAGCACTCCGAATCAGTATTTCGCAATGTAAAACGTTTTATTTTTTTAATATATTGCGAGTTGTGCACTCTGATATTTATGGAAAAGTGGGGTGTTACAGTTGGTATCAGAGCAACGTTTTTGCGTCTCTGAATATTTCATGAGTCAGAAAGTTTTAGAAAAACCCGAATACGTCACGCTCACACCTCGCCGACTACCAGGTAAGTGCTGATTCAGTTTTAAATTATAAACATTTTACTATTTCTATGCTCAGAAATTCCTCAGTTATGACATTGTTAAGATGCTCGAATTATGTTCATGATCAGTAGTGAGTATACTCGGGATTTTATGTCAGTATTCCCCAGTCATGTTTAGCGACTCGTCAAGAAATTTGGGTTCTTTATTGATCAGCTTCAATAAAGTCATCAGTAAGGATGTTCGAGTATGATTTCAGAACTCTAGAAAGGGGCTAGGATTGAGAACCCTAGATTCCATTCTAGACTTATTCAGATTAAGTTAATGCCTCGTTCAGTGATTTGTAAACAATTATGTTATACAAATCTTAGCAATCATGTTCCTCGGGCATTTTCTATTGAAAATTGTCCATTCTGTCAACCAATTGGCACCTTCTAAGAAAGAATTCCTTAAGTTAGATCAGGGAATAAGCTCAATTTTCCTAAGTCAAGTCAGTAAATTATGTTCAAGGCAGAAAACTTTCATGTTAAAGGTTGTTAAAATTTTCAAGTTATTATCAAGTAACGGTTTCCAGTGTATAAGAGCCAAAAGTCCGGGTTACCATGGGGGCTTGAAATAAGAGCCATTAAGCCGGGTATACCATGGAGGCTTGAAGCTGAGACCGGAGCAGTAAAGTTTCAAAAAGTAACAACCTTTAGAGTCAGCTAAATTGGGTATCTTACCAGTTAGATACTCTGAGTTTAGTTGGCAAAGTTCAAGATCAGTTATTTATTCAGTACTTGCGAGACCAGTTGATACTGGGGCAGTACACAGTCATAAGCCAATGTTCACGATTTAAAGGTAATGTTCATGTATATAAGGTCGACGTATAATAGTTGTTCAGCCGGGTTAAAGTGGAGGTCTGTAATACAGACTATTAGTCCAGTTTTACCTGGAAACTTGAAGTCGCCCTTATCAAGTCAAGTAAGTCAGCAAATGTCATGTTTCAAATTCCGAGACGACCATGTAGCTGTCTCGGGATAGCTTTCAGAGTTCAGGTAAGAATGATTCAGTCATGTAAAAGTCAAGTCATGATTATTCAGTTATGTGAATATTCAGGCCAGTCATGTCAAAGTCAAGAATAGTCTGTCTAATAAGACAAGACTTATCAGTCAATTCCAAGTATGATCAGTGCCTCGATTCTCAAATTTTAAAAATTTGAGAATTCGTAGGAAAAATCAGTTTATGATAAATTTTTCTTGAGGTTAAGTTTGACCTCAGGGAAGGTAAACAGTTGCAGGTACAACCTGTCGATTTTCGACACGGCGGAGAAGACCAATCAACAACAATAGATCATGCCATGATGACAACTGGAGCTTTCCACTCAAGGATGCAGGTTGCAAGGAGAGACGGATGCCAAGCCTGAGTCACAGTACACTGGGAGATTGCGGAGAGTTAGCATTATAGTACATTGAGGTTACTAGCTTGAGATACAGATATGATCAGTTATACAGACTACATCGACGTCGCAGGTACAATATTTGCTAGGTGCTGTATGCAGGTGTGCCGCACTCACTTGATGAGGAGCAGGTATGCCGCATTACAATGTGCCGCGAACGATGTGCCGCGTATCGAGTAGACATTCACGAAAGGTAGTTGCCAGAATTGCTAGTTACCCTCATTGGTACATGTGCGTATCTCTAAAATTTTCCAGTAGTACAAACGACTGGGAGTTACCACAACCAACGTTCAGACTGAAGATCAGTAATCAGCCAGGAGATGAAGATCAGCACGTTCAAGACTTATGCTATTAATATTATGTGTAATGGAACACTTTATCTTATAAAAGTGTCCCGTTTCAGTCAGTGTTAATCATCAACTCATTTAATTGTGAATTGTTGATTTCTCAGTAAAGATCAAGTCTAATAATCAGTATTCAATACTGAATTATCAAGTCATGTCATCGATAAGTATAAGCTTCATGTTAAGCTTGTACATTTCAGTTTTAGTATTTCCGAGGACGGAAATATTTTAAGGGGGGTGGATTGTAACGCCCCGTATTTTATTAATAAAGGTAAATACTAGCTTTTAATTTTAAAGCTAGCCTTTGTTAATAAATAATCATGTTCATGCTCAAGTTCAAGTGATTCAGCCAATTAAATTCCAAGTTCGACTATTAGTCAATAAATTATTCGGTTAATTATTTCAGTAACCGGATAAGTTTCCAGATTTTAATTCCGATTCGCTCCTTTATTTAAGGAGTTCGGAATTAATAAGTTAAGTTGACGAATTATTTGGAATATCAATATTCAGATTAATCGTCTAAGTCAGGAGTGTTCGAATTAATTTTCGAATGTCACGTTCATGTTCGGAATAATTTTCCGATAATTAATTCAGTTAAAGTTCTTACGTCAAGTTCAGTTTTCCTATACAGCAGTGCGTTCATATTGGTACACCGTCCATGTAATTAATGTTAATCGCGAAAATTTAGATTAATTGTGATTAATTAATGTTAATTGTGATTAATTAATGTTAATTGTGATTAATTAAAGTTAATCATGATTAAATTTAATCATGCTTAGTTAAGCATTGATTGTGTTTAATTAGTATCAAATCATGCTTAAGGGTGCTTAATTAAGTCAAATTTCCGTGAGGTGTTGGGATATTATAGTGCACGTGAAGTAAAACGTGGAAGTTGGAGGTTTTGTCTTAGAAATGACTAAGCAAGATGAATTCCATCTTATATTCCCAACACACGGCAAATGGTGATAGCCTATTGGCTAAGGTAATAACTTTAACATTTTCATTCAATTATAACTTAAGTTCGGCCGTCCACTTATAGGAAGAGTTGGGAAAAATTCAGGATATGCGTAAGCTATTTCTTAAGCAAGATAGTAAAGAGAACCGTGAGTTTTAGATATTAAGGTGATCATTCACATGTAAGGAGAAGAAGCTCACGTACTCACGCAAGGTCACGAGAAATATCGCTCAATCGTCCGAGCAATTGAGAGGGTACTTATATGTTAACTCTCTTTTATGATTATAAGATCATACTATGTTTATTAAGATCAAGCCATGCTATTCAGTTTAAGTAGAAGTCATGTTAAGCTCGGTTTAAAGGCATGTTAAGTCATTTCGAACCATTTGGAGTTCGAGATGCTAACTCTTGAGCAATTCATGTTTGTATGATTTTTATATGTTATTTCATGTTCATTTATGTGATAATTACTGAAAGAAGTAGTTATTGGGTCGTAGGATGGGCTAAAGCCGTAGGTTACGCAAATAGCACAAGCTGCGGCCCTTTACGTCTCAACAAGTTATGTTCATGTTATTCGACCATTATATATGTGATTAGTCATGTTATGTTAAGTTATAATTAGCCATGTTAAGTAAGGTTCAGTCGGTTGAGAGAAATCACTACATGGCCGGCAAGGGCCGGTCGTGGTCGCGCTGCACACACAGTAGCCCAGTTATGTCAGTCGACCGTCGGTTGTGCCGGAGGCATCCGATGGCCGTTTCGTGTGCGTGGGTTGTGCCAGTCGCACCGCCAACGCCTAAGTCATGCCCGGTTATGCACTGGTTAATGTCTGTCGCGCCGATAAGGTTCAGTCGATGTTGGCCGTGCTTAGTAGCATGCCGGCAAGATAAGACGTACGCTAATACACGCGGTCATTCACAACTGTGCTCAGTCAGCCTGGCAAGGCTCGGTAGCACCCAGGCCGTGTCAATCCATGCCAGTGACCGCGCTCGGGCATCAGTAAGCCCAGCGTGGGACCGAGCTAGTGATCGACCGCTCGGCCACAACGAGCCGGCGGTCAGGTCAGTCAATGAACCAACTCATGTCAGTCCAGTTTCATGTTTAACCAGTTCCGGTTATACCGGTTTAGCTTAGCTGTCATGTTAAGTTCAGAATCAGTCTGTCAGTTCAATAATGATTAGTCATGATCAGTCAGTCAGTACCAGGTTCAGTTTAATCATGATCAATCATGTTTAGTAGATTCAGTTATGTTGAGTCAGTTCAGTTCAGTAATTCAGTTAAATTATCAGTCCAGTCAGTCTAGTCCTGTAATTTCAGTCAAGGTTCAGTTTCAAGTCAGTTTTTACTAAGCCTAATTCATGTCAGCAAGATCAATTAAATCGTGTCAGATCAGTCGAGCATCTTAACAGCTATTTTAATCAGTCTGAGCATAGTACTTAGTATTTGTTTATATATGTCAGTTTTGCAGGCAATCAGCACTTACATTTTCAGATCAGCAGTTCAGGTGGGGACTCAGACTGGGTATTACATTGATTATAATTATTCTACCATGTTTGAGGTATGTATTTCATGTGAGGTATCCGCTCGGAATGGTCGCCGGTCCATTCTGGGTTCTAGTGGCCCTAGTCTGCCCACTAGAGTGTGCACATGGTGTCCGGCAGTTTATGCTGGCAGATGAGGTAACGGTCAGGGTCACGTTGGCGTGACGATATCAGATTCATGTTCATGTTATTACCGGTTTCATGTTCAGTTCATGATCATGCCAGGATCATGTTATTGTAATTATTTTCACTGTTTACTTCAGTATGGGTTTCCACGGAGCACAGTGGACTTGAGTGCTCACGCCCCACTTTTATCATGTTTTTCAGGTCATGAAGTCGGGACAGAGGTGCGAGATGACGGAGGTGTTCGAGATTATGCTTATAAAGTTTAAATTACCTAAGCTCTATGAATATAAAGCTTAAATTATGTTTTGTACAGTTTGAATTTGGCATAGCAGTGCCGTTATTATTTTCAGATAACTTGATTTCACGATCACGGTACTGCTATCCAATTTCACCACTACAGTTTCCGCTGATGTTTTACCGTTTGTCAAACTTGGCCCATTTAATCAGTCAGCAAGCTGTTAGTTGGTTTTTCAAAACCAAAAGGATCAGATTTATCAGTCAGTTATGTATTTTAGTAGCACTCCGAATCAGTATTTCGCAATGTAAAACGTTTTATTTTTTTAATATATTGCGAGTTGCGCACTCTGATATTTATGGAAAAGCGGGGTGTTACATGTTGCGTACATTTTCGTACTTGCCCCTATTTACCCTTATTTTCCTCGACTTTTTTAAACGTGTACGATTTTGCCACAAAACACGATGTGGCGATAAATATATGTTATCCACATCAAATAATGGTGTCGTTTTTGAAAACAAGTCTTTCCAGAGACGTTGCATACATTTTCGTACTTGCCCTTATTTACCCATATTTTTCTCGATTTTTTTTAACGTGTACGATTTTGCTTCAAAACACGATGGGGCGATAAATATAAGTTATCCACATCAAATAGTGATGTCGTGTTCGAAAACAAGTCTTTCCGGAGACGTTGCGTACATTTTTGTACTTGCCCCTATTTACCCTTATTTTTCTCGACTTTTTTAAACGTGTGCGATTTTGCTTCCAAACAGGATGGGGCGATAAATATATGTTATCCACATCAAATAGTAGTTACGTGTTCGAAAATAAGTCTTTCAGGATACATTGCGTACATTTTCGTACTTGCCCCCATTTACCCTTATTTTCCTCGACTTTTTTAAATGTGTAAAATTTTGTTTCAAAACACGATGGGGCGATAAATATATGTTATCCACATCAAATAATGGTACCGTGTTCGAAAACAAGACTTTCCAGAGCCATTGCGTACATTTTCGTACTTGCCCTTATTTACCCTTATTTTCCTCGACTCTTTTAAACGTGTATGATTTTGCTTCAAAACATGATGGGTCAATAAATATATGTTATCCACATCAATAATGGTGTTGTGTTCGAAAACAAGACTTTCTGGAGACATTGTGTACATTTTCGTACTTGCCCCTATTTACCCTTATTTTCTACGACTTTTTTAAACGTGTACAATTTTGCTTCAAAACACGATAGGGCGATAAATATATGTTATCCACAGCAAATAATGGTGCCGTGTTCGAAAACAAGTATTTCCGGAGACGTTGCATACATTTTCGTACTTGCCTCTATTTACCCTTATTTTCCTCGAATTTTTTAAATGTGAACGATATTGCTTCAAAACACGATGGGGCGATAATAATATGTTATCCACATCAAATAATGGTGCCGTGTTCGAAAACAAGTCTTTCAGGATACGTTGCGTACATTTTTGTATTTTGCCCCTATTTACCCTTATTTTTCTCGACTTTTTTAAACGTGTACGATTTTTCTTCCAAACAGAATAGGGCGATAAATATATATGTTATCCACATCAAATAATAGTGGCGTGTTCGAAAACCAGTCATTTCGGATACGTTGCGTACATTTTCGTACTTGCCCCTATGTACCCTTATTTTCCTCGACTTTTTAAACGTGTACGGATTTGCTTCAAAACATGATGGGGCGATAAATATATGTTATCCACATCAAATAATGGTGCCATGTTCGAAAACAAGTCTTTCCATAGACGTTGCATGCATTTTCGTACTTGCCCCCATTTACCCTTATTTTCCTCGACTTTTTTAAACGTGTACAATTTTGTTTCGAAACTCCATCGGGCGATAGATATAAATTATCCACATCAAGTAATGGTGCCGTATTCGAAACCAATTCTTTACGGAGACGTTGCGTACATTTTTGTGCTTGCCCCTATTTACCCATATTTTCCTCGACTTTTTTAAACGTGTACGATTTTGCTTCAAAACACGATAGGGAGATAAATATATGTTATCCACATCAAATAATGGTGCCGTGTTCGAAAACAACTCTTTCCAGAGACATTGCTTACATTTTTCGTACTTGGCACCATTTACCCTTATTTTTCTCGACCTTTTTAAACGTGGACAATTTTGTATTGAAACACGATGGGGCGATAAATATATATTATCCACATCAAAAAAGGGTGTCGTGTTAGAAAACAAGTCTTTCCGGAGACGTTGCGTACATTTTCGTACTTGCACCTATTAACCCTTATTTTCCTCGACTTTTTTAAACGTGTACGATTTTGCTTCAAAACGCGATGGGGCGATAAATATATGTTATCCACATTAAATAATGGTGCTGTGGTCGAAAACAAGTCTTTCCGGAGACGTTGCGCACATTTTCGTACTTGCCCCCATTTGCCCTTATTTTTCTCGACTTTTTTAAACGTGTACGATTTTCCTTCAAAACACGATCGGACGATAAATATATGTTATCCACATCAAATAATGGTGCCGTGTTTGAAAACAAGTCTTTTCGGAGACGTTGCGTACATTTTCGTACTTGCCCCTATTTACCCTTATTTTCCTCGACTTTTTTAAACGTGTACGATTTTGCTTCAAAACACGATAAGACGATAAATATATGTTATCCACAACAAATAATGGTGCAGTGTTCGAAAATAAGTATTTCTGGAGACGTTGCGTACATTTTCGTACTTGCCTCTATTTATGCTTATTTTCCTCGAATTTCTTAAATGTGTACGATATTGCTTCAAAACACGATGGGGCGATAAATATACGTTATCCACATCAAATAATGGTGCCGTGTTCGAAAACAAGTCTTTCCGGAGACGTTGCGTACATTTTCGTACTTTCCCATATTTACCATTATTTTCCTTGACTTTTTAAACGTGTACGATTTTGCTTCAAAACACGATGGGGCATAAATATATGTTATCCACATCAAATAATGGTGTCGTGTTCGAAAACAAGTCTTCCCGGAGACGCTGCGTACATTTTTGTATTTTGCCCCTATTTACCCTTATTTTTCTCGACTTTTTTAAACGTGTACGATTTTGCTTCCAAACAGAATAGGGCGATAAATATATATGTCCACATCTAATAATAATGACGTGTTCGAAAACCAGTCTTTCCGGATACGTTGCGTACATTTTCGTACTGGCCCCTATGTACCCTTATTTTCCTCGACTTTTTAAACGTGTACGGATTTGCTTCAAAACATGATGGGGCAATAAATATATGTTATCCACATCAAATAATGGTGCGTGTTCGAAAACAAGTCTTTCCAGAGACGTTGCGTGCATTTTTGTACTTGCCCCCATTTACCCTTATTTTCCTCGACTTTTTTAAACGTGTACTATTTTGTTTCGAAACTCCATCGGGCGATAAATATAAATTATCCACATCAAATAATGGTGTCGTGTTCGAAACCAATTCTTTTCAGAGACGTTGCGTACATTTTTGTGCTTGCCCCTATTTACCCTTATTTTCCTCGACTTTTTTAAACGTGTACGATTTTTCTTCAAAACACGATAGGGAGATAAATATATGTTATCCACATCAAATAATGGTGTCGTGTTCGAAAACAACTCTTTCCGGAGACGTTGCTTACATTTTTCGTACTTGCCACCATTTACCCTTATTTTTCTCGACTTTTTTAAACGTGTACAATTTTTTATTGAAACACGATGGGGCGATAAATATATATTATCCACATCAGATAAGGGTGTTGTGTTAGAAAACAAGTCTTTCTGGAGACGTTGCGTACATTTTTGTACTTGCACCTATTTACCCTTATTTTCCTCGTCTTTTTTAAACGTGTACGATTTTGCTTCAAAACGCGATGGGGCGATAAATATATGTTATCCACATCAAATAATGGTGCCGTGGTCGAAAACAAGTCTTTCCGGAGACGTCTCGCACATTTTCTTACTTCCCCCCATCTACCCTTATTTTTCTCGACTTTTTTAAACGTGTACGATTTTCCTTCAAAAACGATCGGGCGATAAATATATGTTATCCACCTCAAATAATGGTGCCGTGTTCGAAAACAAGTCTTTTCGG
>CACSLK010034108.1:18168460-18179074 GCA_902706635.1 Striga hermonthica | reverse complement strand
CCTTGTTTATAAGTTTTTCCAAAAAAAAAAAAAATAATTATTTTTAACTCAATTATTTTTTTTAACTCAACTTTAACTCAACCTACTATCATTAGTATAATTAAATAATATCATCAATCAATTCACTATCATCAATATTATCATTATAATTAAATAATATCAATCAATCATTCTTATACACAAAATCAACTTTAATTTATTATTTATCTACTTGCATAATTTTAACTAATCATCACATCTTCTCTCTCCTACTTTTACATCAATTTAAATTTTATCATTTTATTTTAAAAATTATTTTAATATACCCACTAAAGACATCTCCAACCGAAAAACTCATACTCAAACTCATTTTGTAGTAATTGTCATATTTTGCAATAATTCATCTCCAACCGATAAACTCATTCTCAAACTCAAAAGGATATCCCCAGATATGCTTATTTACATCAACTTTTATATCTTTGCAATACTACCCATATTTAACAAATTTATAAGTTAGACTCATTATTACTTTATATTCAATGGAAAAGGAGTATAATAAATTAATTACAGGTAATAATTAATAATCATAATATGTCATTATTTTATACCCTCCATGGAAAAATAATAAATTTACAATTCATACACAACAGATAATAAAATACATGTTAAAATAAGAGAAAAACAAAATACTATTTTCCTGTTTTCAACTTAAAAATTACTATAATGTTAATAAATTTATTCAAAATCTTGGTATGATTGTTATGGATAGATTTTGCTAATATTTTCACACTAGTACAACACTCGTGTATTACA
Source organism: Striga hermonthica (assembly GCA_902706635.1). Classification (NCBI taxonomy): domain Eukaryota; kingdom Viridiplantae; phylum Streptophyta; class Magnoliopsida; order Lamiales; family Orobanchaceae; genus Striga; species Striga hermonthica. Next base: position 18,178,282 of record CACSLK010034108.1, on the reverse strand, counting down.
TGGATTCTTGTTGAAAAATTATTCTTAAATTTTAAAATTAATGAGAAAACTATATTAAATTTAGTTTACTTTTTTTAAAAAAAATATATATTACTATATACTTTAAAATGATATGTGTTACTTATTACTTACATGTGTTATATTATAATAGTTTTTATAACTTATATCATATAACTACTTGAAATATAAATATATTAGTTGAAAAATAATTTTATTTTTTAATTAATATTAACAATAATTTTATTATTGTTATAAAGATAAATATAAATTATTTTTTTATACATACAATCTGGATGTTAAATCGAAGCTCATCAAAAGAAGATTAATTTGATATATTACATATGTAAAACTGATAAAAAATACAAAAGTTATTAACTTTTGAAATATATATACAATTTAATAGTTATAATAATGAATGATATTAAAATACAATTAATACATGTAACATAACCATAAATAATCAACATATATATGGTAATCCGAACCTAATTATTTTTTGGTTTGAAAATAAATTAAAATTTATCAAAGCCTAATAACGAAGCATGTAATTTTGCCACATAGGATTCTGAAGCACCAGAAGCAGCCATGTAGGCTCAGCGCGTTCTGTATTAATATATACTAGTACAACGCCAGTGTATTACACGAGTGTTTGCTAATTTTTTTCTTAAAATTTAAAATTAATGAGAAAAAGTAGTTAGAAAATTTAATACCTTTTATAAGAATATATATTATTATATATTTATTATGATATTTTTTATTTGTGGAAATATTACTTAGTTCATTAGTTTATCGGTTCTCCTAAAACATTATGTTTTATTATTATATGTTTGGTTGATTCATAAAATTTCCACATTTATTAATAATTTAGTTCATATATATTTATTATGTTTTGTTGGTTCATTATAAAACCGATTTATTGTTCATTCAAAATTATTTTTTTGTCTCTTTTGTATTTAAAATTTATGCAAGTAGCTCCTTTATACAAATTTTTGAACTTACAATATATAACTACATCAAATATAAATATATCAATTGAGAAATAATTTTATTTTAATAATAAATTTTAATAATATTATTATTTTTTATTATTATAAAGATAAATATAATTTTTTTATTTTATATATACAATATGGATGTCAAATCGAAGATTATCAAAATATGATTAATTTGATATATTATATATGTAAAATCGATAAGAAATATAAAAGTTATCTACTTTTAAAATACATTTATAAATCAATAACTTATTGAAGGAAGCAAATCAAAATTTATGGATATAATAGTCACTTAGTGCCTCACTATGTAAAATTACAAAAAATTAAAGGGTTATATTAGTAAAAGTGATATTAAAATACATAAGGTAGCTAAATAATATTTATGGAATACTTGAACCTAGATTATTAATTATTAATATATTAATATTATTTGTCCAAACCTAATTACGAAGCATGATTCTTCGCCAAATAGGATTCTGAAGCACCAGAAGTAGCCACGTAGACTCAGCGCATTCGGGAATGATATATAGGGAGGATAGTACAACACCCGTGTATTACACGGGTGCTTGCTAATTTTTTTCTTAAAATCTAAAATTAATGAGAAAAAGTAGTTTGAAAATTTAAATACCTTTTACAAGAATATATATATTATTATATATTTATTATGGCACTTTTTATTTGTGCAACTTAATTGTGTTATATTATACTAATGTTTTTAACTTATAATATATAACTACATTACATATAAATATATCAATTGAGAAATAATTTTATTTTTCTAATGAATTTTAATAAATCTTATTATTTTTTGTTATTATAAAGATAAATATAATTTATTTATTTCATATATACAATATGGATGTCAAATCGAAGATCATCAAAAGATGATTAATTTGATATATTATATATGTAAAACCAATAAGAAATACAAAAGTTATCAACTTTTAAAATAAATTTATAATTCAATAGTTTATTGAAGGAAACAAATCAAAATTCAGGGATATATTAGTGTGCCTCACTATGTAAAATTACAAAGAAATAAAGGGTTATATTAGTAAAAGTGATATTAAAATACCTAAGTTAGCTAAATAATATTTATGAAATACCCAAACCTAGATTATTAATTATTAATATATCAATATTATTTATCCAAACCTAATTACAAAGCATGATTCTTCGCCAAATAGAATTTTGAAGCACCAGAAGCAGCCACGTAGGCTCAGCCATTCTGGAATTATATATAGGGAGGATTGGCTAGATTAATTTATTATCTATACGTAACATATTCCATATAAAATCTATCATAGATTAATATGTTATTTTATTATTGTTACCACTAAAATATAATTATATTAAACTAACTTAACTTACATATTCATAACGCTACTTTTTTTTCGGCTTTTTTATGTATACTAAAATGCAAAACATAAAATTCAAAATATATTATCATAATTAATTTTCATATTCATAACACAAAATACACATTCAATTGAGAAAAATACATTCGTTATTTTTTAGTTTTTTCACAATATGTACAAAAATGCAAAGTGAGGGACAAAAAATATGTAAATTGTGGGTATGATTTTTTTATTTTTTTTTTTTAAATCTTGGTCAATATGTCATGGAAGTTGCAAAATTGGACTTGAGTGCAAATAAAAAAGGTCATACGCATTTTTTGCTGTGAATGCATATATGCGTTTGAAGGATGAGAGAGAAAGCTGCAAACCCATTTTGCGTTCCATTTTGCAGTTCGGTTGGAGAAATTTTACCCTATTTTTTACGTTTTGGGTATTGGTTGGAGTAGGTCTAACAATTAATTATACCAACTTTTTCAAATTTAACCAACTCAAACAAAAAACCCAATCAAAACAAAGAAAATTTATAAACAAGCATGCTCCAAGATATTTAAATGATCTTCTTCCTTGCTGAAAAATGGAAATGTCCGTCAATTAACGGACGAGTTGGAAAAACTATGACGGCTAGACATGGCCAAAAACCGTGACCCGGCCCGGCCCGCCGGGCCAACGGGTTGGGTTTCGACGACCCTGAACCGGTCGTGGCCGGTCCACGACCCGGCGGGCCAGGCCCGACCTGACCCGGGTTTGGACCCCCGGTCATATAAAAAAAGAAAAAAAAATCAAAAGGAATGTATTTTTCCGTGCCGACACGGACCCGGTGTTTGTCCCGTTTTTGTTGTTATTTTTGTGATTTTCTGTGTGTCGTTTCACCCGTTTTGGGTCTTTTCTTAGGCATTTTCGGTCCTCTTTGTCATTTCTTATGCTTTTATCTTTATTTCGGTGGGTTTAGTATTTTCTTTGCTTTCTTTCCTTTTTCTCTTTGTTTTTCGTGCTTTTCCGGTTGTGGTGATCTCAGGTTTTAGGTTGCTCGGATTGGAGAGCATTCAGTCGAGAGGAGAGCGTATTGATCGAACGTCAATTTGTGGGCTCAAACTTACGAGAATCGAGTTTCCCGCTCGGGCAGTACCCGAGAGACGCTAGCCGAGCATACAAGCCGTAATGTGAAGTTTTTTTATGCTGTCCAGCCCTTAGCGCCGCTAAGAGACCTTAGCGCCGCTAAGGTCAGTTGGTTAGCGGCGTTTTATGACTTAGCGGGGCCAGAGAGGAGCAGCTAGGCTTAGCGGCGCTATGGAACCTTAGCGCCGCTAAGGTGGCTTAGCGGCGCTAAGAACCCTTAGCGCCGCTAAGGTCTATTTTGTAACAACTGCGCGATTTCCGTGATTTGGAATTGGGGATGTTATTGCTCGAGCTTAGGTTATTTTCTGGCATTATTCAGACCTCGTTTTTCTGAATCTGGCACCCTAGAACATTACTTTTTATCTATCTTTCATCTTGGATTGGATTTTTGGAGGATTTAAACTCATTTTCTAGCTTTGGATTCGGTTTGCTCGTTGATTCATCGACTTTGTATTGGTATTAATTGTAAGCTTTTCTTTTCATCTTATACATGAATGTGATGGCTTCTTTTATGGTGAATGCTTGTGTTGATGTTGCGACCAGTGGCTAATTCCATAAGTTAGGGATAGGGGACGATTGTTCGGTTCGTTTTCAATTACGTGTTTGATAATTGTTCAATCCTTGCGAGTTGTGCATATTCTAGGGTTAGTTGATTGATCACCAATCTAACCTAATCAATTGACGTTTAGAACCGAAAGGGGAGGCGTCGGTCGATTTAGGCTCGTTTGGAATAGACTTGTTCGTTATTGTATTGTCTATGTGTTGTAGGGCTTGATGAGTTGCTCGTGTATGTCCACCTTCTTGTTACGAAGAGTTATTGAAGGTGAACCTCTATACGAATAGGCGATTCAATCCCCTTAACCGAGCAATTGATTGCCCGGTACTTGAGTCAAGAACCGAAAACGATTGTCCCCGACTCCCTAACTACTTTATAATCAAGTTAATCGTTTGCTTTGAAATTCTGTGTCTCTTTGCTTTATTATTCGTAGTTGATAAATCAAATCCCCAACTTGAATTAGAGTGTTTAGAACTTATTTCTTATTTTCTTGTGTTGAATAACCGTGCAAAATAATCTGGCTAACCTTCCTTGTGACACGACTCGGTGTCGAATCTTTGGGTTCTACTCCGGTTAAAAATATTTACAACAAATTGGCAACGTTGTCGGGGAGGGTTTAGGACTTATTTTGTGCGCCTATTCATTTATTTTCAGTGTTTCTCTTATTTTCTGTGATTTCTTATTTTTTTTGTGTTTCTTTTGTTTTGTTTTCTTTGTCTAGTTTTATTGTTCTCTTTGTTTGATCTCCCTTCGTTCATTTTGTATTTATCTGGTGCCCGTGACGTTTTTGTTGTTTGTGTTTATGCGTACCAGGAGTGGTCGTGTAATCATCCCAGACAACGAATCCATCCAACAGGACTTACGAGACTTGCTAGCTAGTCTTGCACCAGTATCATCTATATCAAAAGATCAAACCGACATGGCACAGAATGAGCAACATGAGGAGGTTAACAATCCCCCTAGGTCTCTTCTTCGCGATTTGGCTCAACCGGTAATTGGGCCAGTGACTTCATGCATCCGACTGGGGACAGCAGCTCGGAACTACGAGCTCAAAACCATCCATTACAACCAGCTCCCGTCCTTCCATGGTCTTCCCAATGAGGACCCACTTCATTTCATGCGGGAATTCTACAATGTTCTCCAAACGTTTCCACTTCACGTACTGAATGAGGACCAGCTGAAAATGAGGTGTTTTCCGGAGACTCTCAAAGACCGGGCTAAGGCATGGCTGATGACACTTGCTCCAGACTCTCTTACCACTTGGGAGCAAGTGTACACGAAATTCATTGGGAGGTACTACTCCCACCAAAAGACTCAAGAGTTGCGGTCCCAAATTGTCTTTTTTGCCCAACAACCGCACGAGCCACTTCACGAAGCGTGGGAACGCTTCAAGGACCTACAGAGACAGTGCCCACACCACAATCTCCCTCCAGTCCTTTTGATGAACGGCTTCTATGATTCTCTCCACCAGAACCTTCAATACATGGTGGAAAATGCAGCGGGTGGAGACATTGGGGCGAGAACAGTGGAGGAGATGATGGATATCTTTGAGGCGTTGAGTTCTAGCTCGTCTCAAAAGAGCGGTCGAGGGAAAAGAGCGGTGGTGAATGAAGCATCTCCGAGGCAAGACATGATGGCCCACCAGATAGCTGAGCTTACAGAACAAATGCGGCTAATGAATGCTCGAACAATGCAGCCAGTTCAGACTATGGCAGTGGATACTTGCGGGGCGTGTGGAGCCCAAGGGCACCAGTCAGAGGTGTGCCCATCAGCTTTCGACCAGGAGGTGGGAGAACAATATGCAGATGTCAACGCCCTCCAAGGTTATCAGAACCGGCAGGCCAACGACCCCTTCTCCAACACTTATAATCTAGGGTGGAGAAACCACCCACACTTCTCGTGGTCCAACAATAACAACACTCTCCAGCCACCTCGTCCAAACTTCAACCAACAACAGCCTCGTCCCAACCTCATGCAGCAGCAATCCCGTCCTAATTTCATCCCTCGCCCAACCTACCAACAACAACAGCCACCTCAACAGCCAGCCCAAGGGTCCGGTTCAAACTCGTCTAACCAAGATGATAAGCTGGACAAGATCCTTCAGTTTATCACCAACCAGGACTCGTCTATTAAGCGTCTTGAGACGCAAGTGGGCCAACTTGCCACGAGAGTCGGGAATATGGAGGCCGAGTCCGACAAAGGGAAACTTTCGAGCCAGCCCGAGCAAGCCAAGGCAATAACGGTGTTGAGGAGCGGGAAGGAAGTGGATAACAAAGTAAGGATGCCCGAGCCCGACGACCCTAAGCCAACCACACAGCCCAAAGAAGCATGGGAGAATGTGAAGAGCAAAGAAGCCAATGTAGAGAAGCCGACGGACGGCTCGATGCTGCATAATTCTCCAAATCCTTACAAATCACGCATCCCTTTTCCAAGCCGACTTCGAGACGAGAAGCAAGAACAACAATTCCGGGATCTTTACACTATGCTCTCGAAAGTCAACGTGAACTTGCCCCTCTTAGATGTGATCAAGAATATGCCCTCGTATGTGAAGTTCTTCAAAGACTTGGTCACAAAGAAGAGAAAGTTCGGCGATGGAGAGAAAGTGGTGGTCTATGAGGCGGCAAGCGCAATGCAGCATGACTTACCTAAGAAAGAACGAGATCCTGGGGGCTTCGTGATCAAAATAGCCCTTGGGAACAGGAAGGAAGCTTCGGGGATGCTTGACCTTGGAGCGGGAATCAATCTTATGCCGTTTTCTATCTTCCAGCGGCTCGGTCTAAGAGATTTGAGATCAACCCGTATGTACCTTCAACTTGCTGACCGTTCCATTCAATACCCTAAGGGAGTGGTGGAAGATGTTCTTGTTCGTGTGGGAAAGCTTATCATCCCGGTGGACTTTGAAGTGCTCGATGTGGGAGATGTACACGAGAACGGGAAGGATCACACCATCCTTCTTGGCAGGCCATTCATGGCCACCACCAACACACTCATTGATGTGAAGAATGGGACATTGAACATGACAGTCCTAGGAGAGTCCGTGTCCATTTCCGTCCGAGAAGCTACCTCAGCTTCCTCGGTGAATTTTGTTGAGGAGTGTTCGTTCGTTGATGTGAGCGATCCTTTTATCGAGGAGATGGCCCTACGAGACTTGGAAGAGAGGTCATTGCCCGATCTTGAGGAGGAAGAAGGACCAACTATTGAGCTTTTTGTAGCCGACGAGCCCGACAAACTGAACCCACCTACCTTAGAGCTCAAGGAACTACCCTGCCACCTCAAGTATGTTTTCCTCGACGATGAAAAGCAAAAGCCGGTGATAATCTTTGCCGAGCTCAACCAGAAAGAAGAGAAGGAGCTGATTGAGGTACTTAAGAAGAATCAGAAGGCCATCGGTTGGAGCCTAGGCGACATAAAGGGGATCAGCCCTTCCACTTGCATGCACCGGATCGTTTTAGAGGAGGGTGCCAGGCCATTTTGGGATAACCAGCGACGGCTTAACCCGAACATGTTGGAGGTCGTGAAGAAGGAAGTATTGAAGCTCTACTCCGAAGGACTTATTTATCCGGTGGCAGATAGTGAGTGGGTTAGTTCCATTCATGTGGTGCCCAAAAAGGGAGGGATCACGGTGGTTGAGAACGAGAGGAGGGAGATGGTTCCCACCCGCATCACTACCGGGTGGAGGATGTGTATTGATTACCGGCGGCTCAACGCAGTGACAAAGAAGGACCACTTCCCGCTGCCGTTCATTGATCAAATTCTCGATCGTCTCTCGGGCCACCAGTTCTATTGTTTCCTCGACGGTCTTTCGGGCTACTACCAAGTGGCCATAGCTCCGGAGGATCAGCCCAAGACAACCTTCACTTGCCCATTCGGCACATTTGCTTTCAGACGGATGCCTTTCGGCCTTTGCAATGCACCCGGTACCTTCCAACGGTGCATGTTCTCCATTTTCTCCGACATGCTCGAGGATTGCTTACAGGTATTCATGGATGACTTTTCTATCTTTGGCACTTCATTTTCTAATTGTCTCCATAATTTGTCTCGTATCCTCGAGAGGTGTATTGAGTCTAACTTGAGATTGAGTTGGGAGAAAATTCACTTTATGGTGACAAGTGGAGTTGTGTTGGGTCACGTGATATCTAGTCGTGGAATTGAAGTTGATAAGGCAAAAATTGATGTGATTGAAAACTCCCCCCGCCTGTGAATGTTAAGGGAGTTAGAAGTTTTTTGGGTCATGCTGGCTTTTATAGGAGATTTATTAAAGATTTTTCGAAAATCAACCAGCCTTTGTGTCACTTGCTTGCTAATGATGTGCCATTTGTGTTTGATAATGCATGTGTTGAGGCCTTTGATAAATTTTTCAATAAGCTTGTGACTGCTCCTATTGTGATTGCACCTGACTGGTCTTTGCCCTTTGAGATTATGTGTGATGCATCGAACCTTGCTGTGGGAGCCGTTTTGGGCCAACGGGTTGATAAATTGCTTCGTGTAATTTATTCTGCTAGCTTGACCCTAAATGGTGCCCAATTGAATTACACGACCACTGAAAAAGAGTTATTAGCTGTTGTGTTTTCTCTCGAAAAATTTAGATCCTACATCTTAGGGTCTAAAGTAATTGTGCATTCTGATCATGCAGCTCTTAGGTATCTTTTGAGTAAAACTAAATCGAAACCTAGACTTATTAGGTGGATTTTGTTGTTGCAAGAGTTTGATGTAGAAATTCGGGATAGGAAGGGTTGTGAAAATGTTGTTGCTGACCACTTGTCTCGCATTGTTCCTTTTGATCCTTCACTTGCATCGCATGAGCATTTAGGCATAAATGATGATTTTCCATATGAACATGCAAATGAAGTGGATAGTGTGCCTTGGTATGCAGACATAGTGAACTATTTGTCAGATAGTGTTTTGTTGGCTAACCTTTCTTCCCAAGAGAGGAAACGGTTTGTTTTGATGTGTAGGAGCTATTTTTTGGGACGAATCATTCCTTTTCAAGATGAGAAAAGATGACATTCTTAGGAGGTGTGTGCCCGAAAAAGAGCAATTGGATGTCCTTACCTTCTGCCACGAGCTTCATTGTGGAGGACATTATGGAGGTAAGACTGTCTTTAAGGTTCTCCAATCAGGTTTATTCTGGCCTACACTTTTCAAAGATGCTTATGAATTTTGCAAGTCTTGTGATCGTTGTCAAAGAATTGGAAATATTGGCCCAAGGAATGAGATGCCCCTTGTGAATAATTTGCAAGTTGAAATCTTTGATGTATGGGGCATTGACTTCATGGGCCCATTTCCCAAGTCTTTTGGCTTTGAGTATATACTTCTTGCTGTGGATTACGTGTCCAAGTGGGTCGAGGCTATCCCCACTCGGACATGTGATGCTAACGTTGTGATCAAGTTTTTGCAAAGTCATGTCTTAAGTAGATTCGGATTTCCACGAGCTATTGTGAGTGACGGGGGCAAACATTTTTGCAACCGAGTGTTTGAGAAGTTGATGAAGAAGTACGGTATTTCTCACAAAGTGGCCACCCCATACCACCCACAAACTTCGGGCCAAGCTGAGACGAGCAACAAGCAAATCAAGACCATTCTTGAGAAGACGGTGAACTCGTCTCGAAAAGATTGGTCGAGCCGGCTCGATGATGCACTCTGGGCCCAACGCACAGCTTTTAAAGGAGTTTTGGGGATGAGCCCGTTCCGGCTTGTCTATGGAAAGGCGTGCCACCTTCCGGTCGAGATAGAGCACAAGGCATTTTGGGCCATTAAGAAGATGAATTTTGATCTCGAGGCAGTGGGACGAGAGCGA
>CACSLK010034108.1:18136214-18147319 GCA_902706635.1 Striga hermonthica | reverse complement strand
GATTTTTTCCTTAAATAATTTATGCAATGATTTTACTGATATCCATTATAATTAATGTTTGTCGAGTAATATTTTTTAACCTTTATTTAATTATACACTAATATTTTTTTAAAAATTTAATATTATTTATTATTTAAAAGATAATGATCACATCATTAAATGATTTTATTGATGATTAGATAATAAAATTATAGTTATTCTTTAAAATTTCGACATGTTAATTATTTCTATATTATTGTCAACTATGATAGTGTTTTTATCACTTCTTTTTGTTGTTATGTTTAAAAAATGAACTTATTGTAAAATATTTTTTTATTGCATAGTATGTTTGCTGGAACACGCGACGAGGCGGTCCTTCCCACAAATCGATATCAGATACCAAACACATACATACATGATTTTGAATTACCCTAAGCATGCTCCTAAAGAACGAACATAGATATACCGTTCTTCGAGGCTTTGATTCGATCTTAGCAATCTTCTAGTCTGTGTCCCGACCATGCTTGGACGCCGGATGGACGACGATCCTCTAAACGGCAGCAAGGAGCCAATTGCCTTTGTTCTTCTCTGAACCCCTCACGTTTCCTTCCTCTTCCACATTTTCTGTGGTGGCTGAAGACGTGATCAGTTTCTTAGGGTTCAAGAACGTGTGCAAGTCCTCCTTTTATAGAGTCCTTGGGCCAGACTAGGGATCTCTTAGAAGGTATAGGGTTTGGGCTCCCTACAGGCCCAAATTCTTATGTTCAGCCCAGAACACAATTTGGCCTGTAAATATTATTAATTCATTTCACTAGAGAATTAATATTGCACTCCCATCCTATCCCGAAATGAATCAGGGCTTCTATTAGACTCGATATAATTCTCCGTGTTTAAGATATCGCACGTCCATTAACTATTAAAGCTTCTGACTGCTTTAATTAATTAATATATTTTATTCCTTAAGTAGTACCACTCAACCTTATTATCGTACGAATTAAATCCACCTGCAGGGTTTATACGATAATCCTTATGCGTTCCTTAAGGGGACGTCATCAACCTAGATGTCCAGGACACGGTGCCCTAATGCCAATAAATAGATATCATGCAGATAGTGTTGTTGCCCAAGATACATAGCATATTGAACCAATACTTGGCTCTCACCCATGGTAAATCAAAGTAACAAACTAATATCCCACATATCTAAGTATCACAATTAGGGTTAAGAATTAGTAGAGTCACCGAGACCTAGGTTCTTCATGATAGTCAGAACAGAGGAACACGTCTCAACTGTGATCCATCCAATGCGACGCAGCGCACTAGTATAAACCAATAGCCAAGACAAGCTATATCCAGTTTATACTACAACCTAAACCGATAGTCATGTCCATAACTATCTCAATTGTGAATACCATTTATATCTTATAAGGGACCGACAATGTAATCTTCTGTGTGACTACTAACACACCACATTGTCTAAAATATAAGATAATTGTACATTTAGCATACAAGCGATCATAAAGAATACAACAATGTGAAAACATTTATTTTAGTCGAATGAGAAATCGAATAAATACAATCCAAAAGTTCACATAAAAGTTTGCTTTACTGTATACCCCAACAATCTCCCACTTATACTAAAGCTAAACTTTTAGTATATAAATACATGTCATAAAAATTCTCCCACTTATACTCAAAGTCTAGCTGCCACACATCGTAAACCAAGACCCTCTACGTGTTTCTCGAAGACATTGACGGTCATAGTCTTCATGAAAGGATCAACTAGGTTATCCAACGATGCTATCTTCGTCACAACTACATCTCTTCGTTTTACGATCTCTCGTATAAGGTGGTACTTTCTCTCGATGTGTTTACTGGCCTTATGTGCTCGGGGTTCTCTCGAGTTTGCGACTGCACCAACATTGTCACAATAAATTGTGATACACCTAGGCAACTCAAAGATACCCCTAAGTCCAGTAAGAAGCTCCTGAGCCTAACAACCTCCTTTGTTGCTTCTGAAGCAGCAACGTATTCGACTTCCATGGTAGAATCTGCGATGCATTTATGCTTCACACTCCTCCATGAGATCGCTCCGCCTCCCATCATAAATACATAACCCGAGGTCGACTTTCTCTTATCTCGATCAGCTTGGAAATCAGAATCTGTGTAACCCAAAGGAGTTAGACCGTCTGACTGGTAAACAAGCATATAATCCTGAGTTCTTTTCAGATACTTGAGAATATGCTTTACCGCAGTCCAGTGTCCTTGACCAGGGTTAGACTGATATCTCGCAACCATGCCAACCGCATAGCAAATATCAGATCTCCTGCACAACATGGCATACATAAGGCTTCCTACAGCCGAAGCATAAGGAACCTTAGCCATTTTCTCTATCTTCTTTTGTGTCTTCAGACACATATCCTTAGATAGAGGAACTTCATGCCGAAAAGGTAGCAACCCTTTCTTGGAGTTCTGCATGCTGAAACGAGCAATCACAGTATCAATGTAAGCAGCTTGAGATAGACACAACATTCTTTTCTTCCTGTCACGAATGACCTTGATTCCAAGAATGTACGATGCCTCACCCAAGTCCTTCATTTGAAACTGTTCTAAAAGCCATACCTTTACGTCTGACAAAATCTTGACATCGTTGCCGATGAGAAGAATATCATCTACATATAGTACTAAGAATACCACTACGTTTCCGTTGCTCTTTTTGTATACACAACTTTCGTCTTGACATTGATCAAATCCATAGGACTTGATCACCTCGTCAAAACAAATCTTCCAAGACCTAGAAGCTTGTTTTAGTCCATGAAGAGACTTCTTTAGCTTCCATACTCGATGCTCTTGGCCTTTCTTCACATAACCCTCGGGTTGCTGCATATAGATGTCTTCATCCAAGTTTCCGTTAAGGAAAGCTGTCTTGACATCAATTTGCCAAACCTCATAGTCCATGTGACTTGCTATGGATAAGAGAATCTGGATCGACTTAAGCATGGCTACCGGTGAGAAGGTCTCATCATAATCGATTCTCTCTTTCTGAGTGAAACCCTTCGTAACCAGCCGTGCTTTGAAGGAAATAACCTTCCCGTCATATTCTCTCTTACGCCTATAGACCCATTTGCACCCAATGGCTTTCTTGCCTTCAGGAAGGTCCCAAAGGTCGTATACATCCATAGCATCTATAGATTCAATCTCAGAATCCATAGATTTTTGGCAAGAATCTGCATCTACGTCTTGGATTGCTCATTGTAGGTCCAGGGATCACTATCATGCTCTTCACTTGGGATCAAGTCTGAAGACTCTCCCACCAACATGAAACGATCGGGCTGACGAACAACCCTCCCACTCCGACGAGGCAATTCAGGTGTAAATACATTAGAGTCAACACGTTGTGCAGTCTCTTGTGGTATATCCTCTTGCACACTCGGTATGCCATTGTCTGCCCTCAACTCTTTAAGAATAATCTCACTCTTGGACTTATGCTCACTCATATAGTCATCCTCTAAAAATCGGGCATTAGTGCTAACCACTACCCTATGATCTTTAGGACTATAAAATTAACCACCTCTCGTTCCCTTTGGGTAACCTACAAACAGCCGTACTTCTGTTCTAGGTGCCAACTTATCAGCTTCCTTATCTAACACATTTGCTGGGCAGCCCTAAATCTGAATGTGGTTTACACTAGGCTTGCGCCCGGACCACAATTCTGTTGGAGTTTTCGGAACTGATTTAGAAGGTGCAAAGTTAAGAAGGTACGCCGCCGTGTCCAAGGCATATCCCCAAAATGAGGTAGGTAATGAAGCATAGCTCATTATCGATCTCACCATTTCCAACAGAGTCCTATTCCTTCTCTCTGCTACGCCATTCTGTTGGGGAGTACCAGACGCAGTCAGCTGGGATGTAATCCCATTCTCTAATAAGTATTGCCTAAATTCATTGCTAAGGTATTCGCCACCACGATCAGATCGCAGTGACTTGATACTTTTCCCTTGACGGTTCTCCGCTTCTGCCTTGAACTCTCTGAACTTGTCAAACATTCAGACTTACGGCGCATCAAGTAAATATACCCATATCTTGAGTGATCGTCAATGAAAGTAACGAAATACTCAAACCACCTCTAGCTTGAATAGACATAGGCCCACAAAAATCAGAGTGAATCAATTCCAACACATCATTGGACCTATTCCCCTTGGCCTTAAAGGGCCTAGAAGTCATCTTGCCTTCCAAACAGGATTCGCAGACTGGAAATGGTTCACCTTGGAAAGATTCCAAGAATCCATTACCTACCAGCCTTTGGATCCTCCTTAGATTGACATGACCCAACCTTAGGTGCCAAAGATATGTTTGATTCGACTGAGAAGGTTCCTTTCTCTTGTTTAGTGATGAAGATGCATGAGCCTCAGTCACAGTATGATATGCACAAGTAATAGTATAAAGATTGTTAACCAACATGCCAGAACATATAAAAGAGTTATTTCTCATAATAACAAAATTGTCATTAAAAATAACTGAATATCCATCCAAAAACAGCTTCCAAACCGAAATTAAATTCTTCCAAAAACTCGGCACGTACAAAACGTTCCTTAATACTAAAACAAAATCAGAAAAAGATAAGTGCACATCTCCCACTGCAACCACCGCCACTCGTGTAGCGTTTCCCAAGCTGATGGTAATCTCGCCCTCACTGAGCTGCCTTCTTTGCAGAAACCCCTGCAAAGTATAACAAACATTATCAGTGGCTCCTGTATCTACTACCCAAGAACTGGTAGAACAAGCCACAAAGCATGTTTCGACAACTAAAGAAAGAGACGTATCAGGAGCGTCCTTGAGGGGACAATCTGACTTCCAATGTCCTGTCTTGTTGCACTTGAAGCAATAGCCTTTCGACTTCACCACGCCACCAGAAGGCGCTACCGCTTTGCTCCCACCACTCCCACTGCTCCCACTGGTTCCACCACTCTTTTTCTTCACTTGCTTTTTCTTCTTCCCGCCTTTCGACGAAGAAGGTCCAGCTTGTACAAAAACATGAGCATGTGGTCCCCTTCCCATAAGACCCTCCGCTGCAACCAAGTCCGTAAGAAGCTCGGATAGAGTATAGCCCTTCTTATTCATGATTGCATTCAGACGGAAGTTCTCATAAGACTTAGAGAGCGAGTGCAGGATGATATCGATCTTGGTTTCGCCATCGATATTTCCTCCGAGCACATCTATCTCATCCAGATATTCCATCATCTTGAGAACATGCTCTCGCATAGAAGCTCCCTCTGGCATGATAGAAGACATAATCTTCCTCATAGCCTCAAACCGAGCAGCCCTATCTTGCTCACCAAAGAGTTCCTTGAGGCTCAACATCATGTCAGCAGCAGTAGGTATGGTGTGATGCTGCTGTTGCAAAACATTTGACATGGATGCCAAGATGTAGCAACGAGCCATCTCATCAGCCTTATGCCACTTCCGATGAGCCTCTCTTTCCTCTTCAGTAGATTGGGCGCTCAAAGGAGCAGGAGCAGAAGTGGTGAGCACAAACTTGTACTCATCAGCAACAAGGACAATATCCAGATTTCTCTTCCAGTCCAAATAATTTGGACCAGTAAGCTTGTTTTGATTGAGAATGACCATAAGCGGATTGAATGACATGATGAATATCTTAAATAAATAATTGCAAACACGTAAGCAATAATTCACATAAATTTGAAGCAAAAAATATGGAAACCTTAAAAAACCATTATTTGATGCAACCTTCGACAACTTAACGAACACACATGCAAGCCACGTTGGGTGGACGTTTACACATATTTCAATTAAGCAGACACCCAGTCATTAATCTCAATTGCACGCCAACCTGTCCTTATGGCGAATGAAATTAATAGTCGAAATTTTTAACACTAGCCATGTGAATTAAAACAGGGACTATGTTGGGGAGTTATATTAAAATTCACATCTAAGTGATGACCACAATTTAACCCCAAGAACAATCATCCACAATTGATGAACCTACCGATAGGGAAGACACATCGCTTGTAAATAATTTTCTATGGTTATCTCGAAATAATCTTTACCGGTGAGCTTATGAATGACACTATCCGTTAGGGAGGAGACCCCATGGGTCACGCGTATGCCACTCACTTCACCTAAAGGTTAAGTCGTTTGAATAGAAGTCTTATCTAGTAAGCTCGTGAATGCCGCATCCGTTAGGGGGAGACTCCCGGGGTCCCGCGAGCGACAAACACCTTACTTAAAGACCAATTATGGAGGCCAAATGAATTAATTAAAATTCATATTAAACTCACTTAGTCATTTTTAATTGAAGGTTTTTAACAGCATGCAATATGAAATAATAAAATTCCTATCATGCTCCTAACACGCAAATCACATAAATCCTAGCATGCTCCTAAAATTCAAAATAAAAGCAATAACAGCTTTCTAAGAATTTATAGCACCTATTCACATGATTTCTAGCATGCCAAAAGTTCGATTTAAATCAGCTAGACACATAATCAAATAAACATGCTCTAGAAGAATTAAATCGACATCCACAAAGCGATAAAAAATACGAAAATTAAAACACATCTATCGCAACCCCTTTAAAACCAACCACTAACAGCCTATCAAAGCTATTACATGATTCAACAAGGTCGAGGATAAACACTCGAATCGGCATCTCGCGTAAATCGGGCCATTCACGCAATGTCCGCACCCACCGATGGAAAAGGGCCGAAAACTTCATCTAGACTATAGAATTTTACCCCGCCACAGGATGTCAAAGCGAAGTGGTTACATGTGTAGATCTCGATCTCCCGTTTCTGAATTGGTATTATGGGTTGAAATCGGACACCTGTAGCAAAAGTTATGGCCAAAACGATTTTCACTGACGAAAATGCCCCCGGTGAATGCTGAAACCCTAGCCGCCGCCTCCAGGTTGATCATCTTCATCAAGTTTGACTTTGAACACAAAATTACATCAAAAATTGAACAAGAACAGCCCTACTACAGTCTACAAAATCGCCTATACTACCCACACTTATTATCTGGTGGGAAAAACGATTACAACAATACACAAGGGCTGCGATAGACACCATCCAGAAGCACAAACGAGATAAACAATCATCCATACCGTGAACATGACTGAAAACGAATAAACGAATAAATGAAATCAACTACATGTTCCAGGCAGAGCTGATAATCTACGAAACCGAGGCTCTGATACCAATTGCTGGAACACGCCGACGAGGCGGTCCTTCCCACGGATCGATATCAGATACCAAACACATACATACATGATTTCAAATTACCCTAAGCATGCTCCTAAAGAACGAACAGAGATATACCGTTCTTCGAGGCTTTGATTTGATCTGAGCGATCTTCTAGTCTGTGTCTCGACCACGCTTGGACGCCATATGGACGACGATCCTCCAAACGGCAGCAAGTAGCGGATTGCCTTTGTTCTTCTCTGAACCCCTCACGTTTTCTTCCTCTTCCACGTTTTCTGTGGTGGCTGAAGACGTGATCAGCTTCTTAGGGTTCAAGAACGTGTGCAAGCCCTCCTTTTATAGAGTCCCAGACTAGGGATCTCTTAGAATGTATAGGGTTTGGACTCCCTACAGGCCCAAATTCTTATGTTCAGCCCAGAACACAATTTGGCCTGTAAAGTGTAAATATTAATTCATTCCACTAGAGAATTAATATTGCACTCCCGTCCTATCCCGAAATGAATCAGGGCTTCTATTAGACTCGATATAATTCCCCGTGTTTAAGATATCGCACGTCCATTAACTATTAAAGCTTCTGACTGCTTTAATTAATTAATATCTTTTATTCCTTAAGTAGTACCACTCAAGCTTATTATCGTACGAATTAAATCCACTTGCAGGGTTTATACGATAATCCTTATGAGTTCCTTAAGGGGACGTCATCAACCTAGATGTCCAGGACACGGTGCCCTAATGCCAATAAATAGATATCATGCAGATAATGTTGTTACCCAAGATACAGAGTATATTGAATCAATACTTGGCTCTCACCCATGGTAAATAAAAGTAACAAACAAATATCCCACATATCTAAGTATCACAATTAAGGTTAAAAATTAGTAGAGTCACCGAGACCAAGGTTCTTCATGATAGTCAGAACAAAAGAACACGTCTCAACTGTGATCCATCCAATGCGACGCAGCGCACTAGTATAAACCAATAGCCAAGACAAGCTATATCCAATTTATACTACAACCTAAATTGATAGTCATGTCCATAACTATCTCAGTTGTGAATACCATTTATATCTTATAAGGGACCGACAATGTAATCTTCTGTGTGACTACTGACACACCACATTGTCTACAATATAAGATAATTGGACATTTAGCATACAAGCGATCATAAATAATGCAACAATGTGAAGACATTTATTTCAGTCGAATGGAAAATCGAATAAATACAATCCAAAAGCTCACATAAAAGTTTGCTTTACTGTATACCCCAACAATGTTAAATAAACTATAAAGCCTTAGGATGAAAATTAGAAAAAAATCTCTTGATTATGTAAGAGAATTATTTTTTGGCAATTGCTAAATCATTTAAAAAAAAGAATTATTATGAGAAAATTGAATTCTAAAAAACATGTGTGTGTATTTTGTAAACATTTATACTCAAAATTTTATTTTGAATTTCATTACATAAAGAAGACTACTTCTATAACTTTTATAAATAATAATAATTACATTATATGACTGTAAATTTTATAATAAAATAATAATTGAGTATTATATGGTGAACAATAATTAATAATTTTTTTTTTATTTTTTCCTATATCAATGAATAAATATGTATTCTAAAATCAAATAACTATTAGTATGACTTGTTAGCAGAATTATATATTAATTAACATGTTAATTTTTTGGCTTAAATAAACGCCACTTATTAAAAGATGTGAAATATGGATGATCCAAGCCTATTGTTTTTTTGTCTAAACGTACAAGTCCTATAAAAATAATTGATTTATTATATGTATCACGTGCATCGCACGGGGTATGCACTAATAAATGACCTTAAAATTATGCACCCCGTGCATCACCCATGTTCACATTTTGACCTATTACAGGTCACGTACTATATATATCCCGTACATTTTTTTTATTCATTTATGTAATTATAAGAATGGATAAATGACCTTAAAATTGTGCACCCCGTGCATCGCACGGGCTCTGTACTAGTATATATATAATTGCTGACATGTAGCATTTAATAAAACCGATTTAATAAAACCTCTAAAATTTTCTCTTCATTTTCGGTTACAAAATTTGTCATTAATATTTTTTACTTCTCATTTTATTACATCTTAACGAGTGTAGTCATGTATGTTTCTATTATATATAATAGTTATTGCTAATATCAACTAATAATAATTCACAATAAATATAAATTCCATAATTATAAACAATTATTTCAAGTTATGTATTTTAACATCAATATTATCTTTTTCTTTTGTATCTCATGAAAGAATTTCTTTAAAAATAATTAGTAAATTGTTTTAATAGCATAGTCAAACAACTTTAAAATCTGATAAACAATTGTTTCTTAATATTATTATTATTATTATTATTATTATTATTATTATTATTATTATTATTATTATTATTATTATTATTATTATTAATCAAACTGTTATTATTTAATGATAATAAGCAATTGTTCATAATATAAAATCGCTAATTTATTTTTCAAAATGTAATATGTTCATTATCTAGAATTTTAATATTAAAAATTTTTAAATATTACTTAGAATATTTTATGTATATCTGTGCATGTGCACATGATATCTACTAGTTTTCCTAAATGCGTAAGTATATATACACTTCTACATACTGTTATATTTGTTTGAGAAAATGACCCCTTTGGCGAACAAATTTTCTTTAATTTCCCATTAAACAAGATCAATAAATTCAATCCTATTTAATGTTCGAGTGCAAAATAGAAATATGGATATGTATTAAATTTTTGTTTCTCTCTCCCTTTTCATCCCACGTCCTTCCCGTCTGGTTTATCTTCTTTCCTTATATCTCCATTTTCCTTTCACTAGAGAACGAAAATTTCATTGCCAAATTCATCCCCATTCTCCAGATCTGGTTGGTGTACTTAACCGCCATCTGGAGGAGGCGACAAAGAGATAAGGGATGCAAATCGTGACGGGCTTCCCGTTGCGGGCCTTGTCCTCAGCCGAATAGACGGCGAGAAGTACGGTCTCGATTCCCAAGGGTTGAGGGCCTCAAACTCGAGCCATCGATATCAATCATCTTTAGGTGAATTCTTATGAATAAGAATTTTCATAACCAACGGTAGTACTACCAGTTGGGGGGCTGAGGATCGATGTTTTAATAAATCTCAGATTTGCATTTCTGATTTGAGATGACTTTTCATTACCTTTTAATTTGATTTGTATTTTTAAGTTGTAGAGTGGGTTATTAGTAGTGTTTTTACTTTACACAATTTATAATTATTTTGAACAGGGCAAAGTGGTGGTGGAGCAGTCAGCCGCCCAGGAATCGTTGTCGTCGAGCACAATTAATTTCCTTAAGAGGTTGTGACAAATGCTGATAGCATGTTGTAGATGGGTTTGGGGAATAATGTGGAAGACATTTGTGTTCTTGTTAATTTTTGAATAATCTGTCTTTTAGTATGTGATATTTGTGTTTTGAATGATTTTGAGTGTTAATTTGATGTTTATCTATTTATAAATATTTAATTATGGTAATTAATTGGGTTTTTTTTTGTTTTATTTGTAGTTTATAGGAATATTCACTTTATTTTAGATTATGATTATTAATTGTTTTTTTTTTATCTTATTTGTAGTTTATGTTTAGTTTTATTTTGTTTTTTTTTTGTCAATTTTTTTTCATGATTAGTAAAAAAATAAACTTAAGATATAGTAAAAAAATAGATAATAAACTTAAGATAAACTTAAGATATAGTTAAGATAAACTAAAGATAAATTTAAGATAAACTAAATATAAACTAAAAAAGTTTATAAGAACAAAATAAAATGAAAAAAAAAATAGATAATAAACTTAAGATAAACCATTATATTTAGTTTTATGTTGTATATGTTATTATTATTTTGTTTTTTTTTTT